>JAUCMR010000107.1:25205650-25217494 GCA_032357425.1 Enteromius argenteus
TGACAGAGTGTGCCTGCCTCCCGAACAGTATTAGGTAAGTTGTTCCAGAGTTTGGGGCTAAATAGGAAAAAGATCTGGCACCCGCAGTAGATTTTGATATTCTAGGTATTATTACAGTTAAACAATAAAATGCTGTTAGTGAGTATTTCACTGGTCTTTTTTTGTTTTTAACTTTTTATTTATATAATTTTTCATGAACTCATGAGTGCCAGTTTCAGGGTTATTACAGTTAACTAAAACTAAAACCATTATAAACTATTTTGTTACTTGAAATAAAATATACTGCCAAGGTAACATTTCGCATTTTTATTTAGTTAAGTTTTTAGTTAACTTGATGTATAGCTAAAATAACTGAGACTAAAGAAGAAATAAAAATTCATAAAACAATATAGACATGTTTTAATAAAAATAACATAATAAAAATGAAAATCACACAAAAAATAAAAATAAAATAAAATATAAAAAATAAAATATAAATAAAAACTATAATAGTATAGTAATTAAAATTTGCATGGATTATAAAGTAGTAGGATATGGATTATTAAGTAGTATCACATCATCATATTTTGAATGTCCTGAATGATGAATTGTTCAGTGCATGTGAGGTTGTGTCACATGCGTCAGATATCAGTCTGTCAGAGGGTTTAAGGCATATAATCTTGTCGTGAGTGTTTGTGGACTCCGCTAACAGCAGTTCGATTGAAGCTTTAGCAGCCGTCGATGATTATGTTATAGATGGAGCTCGAAGCAGCAGCTCATCAATAACCTCACTAACCATACTCATATCGCAGCGACCTTTCCCAAACCAGCTTACCGTGTCCTTACCGCTTACCGCTCTTCTTCTCCGCAGGTGTACGAGCAGGACGATCTGAGCGAGCAGATGGCCAGTCTGGAAGGACTGATGAAGCAGCTCAACGCCATCACGGGTTCAGCCTTTTAACACAGACTCTCTCTGATTCACCTGAACCCCTCGAGCGGGATTATAAAGGGAAAATGACTCCGAACTGAACCTCTGCGCTGGAGAAGAAGCGTCTCTTTTCTAACTCTGTCTGAGATTTTATACTGGCCGTGTGAATCCATCCGAGAGGAAGACTGTGAGGATTCATCTACTGATGGAAACCTTTCCCACGGGATTACTAGCGATTCATCTCAAACCTGACCGAGTTGCCAAAATGCAAACTTTTCATTGACATCTTGCCAATCTATTGCTGCCAAAATCCCTTAAAAACACTTCGCTAGGGAGTTATATGTTCACGCTAGAAAGCAGTCGGATGAGAAGATGGGATCGTTTTGCTCACGCAGCACTGATTTTAGTTGTTGATTGTTTGTCGTGTCTCTTTGTGAATCTCTTTGCTACACAAACGTCATATTTGGTTTATCATTTGAGCGCAGTGAAAGCGTAAACCCCTGCGGTGTGCTCTTGAGTTCACTTTATGCATTTCATCTCCATCCAGAAATAAATCAACCACGTGCGCTGCCAAAATGATCTTCTTCCTCAATATTTTTGCCTTGTTTTCCGGGAAAAATATTTCGATGTTCTTAAATCAAGCTGCATTTACATGAGAAACAAAATGACATCATATGACAATTATTTTCTGATAAAGGTAAAGGTTTACAAATAAAACTAGAAAAAAAAGGGGATTTTTTTTTTTTTTATATGACTTTGTTTCTCCAGTAAATGTCCCACACACCAAAAAAAAAAAAAAAAAAAACATCAAATACATTTTTCAGTATATTTTACAATTTACAAAAAATAGGTCAGAAGGTAAAATATTTTCTACAATATATTTTTGGCCATTTTTGAAAATATGTTTTAAAAGTATATTATTTAACAGTTTATTCAGCCCTTCATGTATTTTCAATCATGGAAAATGCATTCGCACTTCACAATTGTAGAATAGATCTATATATATGTTTGTTGTATATAACACATCTGAAAAAAAAAATCAGATCAAAAACTGTAGCTACTGCAAGATTCAAAATGTATTTTCTTGCTCCTGAAATACATTTTGACGTATATATTTGGTAAAGTTTGCATATAAATATAATTTTAATATTTAAACTTAATATTACTGTTTACAACAATTATTTAAAATATTTTTTGGCCAGAATATTTTTTTCTTTTAGAATGTTGCTATATTTGTACTGGAAAGCAAGTCAAAAACCCTGAAGAAGAAAATGTTTTTAGTCTTGGGTTAGTTTTGCTGTGACGGTGATCAGTCAGCGGAGGGTGAAATAAAGCAGATGAACATGGCAGATGAGTGAATTAATTTGTCAAATAATGCTAATGTGAAAGCTCTGAGACATTTAATGTGTCTCACACCATCAGCTTTTTCGTTCTGCTCTTTTCTTTTTTTTACATAAGGCGGTGAGAACAAGACTTTTTATGTGCCTATATATATTTTTGTTCACCTTTTGGTCACTTTATTTATTTGCTGCGCTGCGAAACAAGAGATGGATGATGAATGGAGGCTGAAATGCGTCCCTATATTTGATATTTTTCTGGAAGCGTACCGATCCTGTAGCGACACGCTGTTTTTTACTGTACAGATGCAGCGAGCGACTGAGGGACTCGGGTTGGGGCCAGCAGGTTTTTACCATATATTTAATATATGATTTAGATTGTTCCTTTCACAGTAATTTATGAAGACGATGTGATTAATTCTAGAGCTTTTATTTAGCCCATTAGGAGAATAAAGGAGGAGGAATTCTGGGACGGATTTTCACTGTGTTTCTGAATGAAGATATTTCGCTTCAGCATCATAACACACCTTCGGTTGTCTGACGTTTTCTGTGTGTCACGTTAAATGTGATCGACGACATTCCTGACGTTTGGATCCTCCCGTAAAGTTCTGTCTGAAGCATAGAGTTCTCTCTCATTCCCTCTTTCTCTCACAGTTCCTGCTCTGAAGGAAGAGTTCACCTGAAAATAACCTCATTCAGCTCAAACCGTGGAAAACGAACGTATTTCTACATCCGGAATTGTAATTGTTACTTTGTAATATCACAATTCTGACATTATTCCTTTAGTGACTTTTTACTTGCAGTTTTCAGAATCGCAAGATATAAAAATTAGTGAAATAAAAACAAAGTAAAATCAACCAAAAACAAAAAAGTTTGGGGGAAAAAACATGCATAACAGAACAATAAAAATACATAAACTCAGAATTATAAAAAAGTTTTAAAAAAAATGGGTTTTTTAAACAATTTTGCTATTCTGACTTTTTTTCTCAGAATTACGAATTTATTTATCACAATTCTAAGTTATTTTCTTACTATTGTGACTCTCATCGCAAGTCAGAATTCTGAATTCCAACCAATTCTGACCTAATATCTAAAGTTTGATGTCATATCACACAATTCTAAGTCTATGTCTTGTAATCCTGCAAAATAAAAGTCAGAATTGGAAGATGTAAATTTCATACATTCTTTTTTTTTCTCAAGATTGCAAGTTTATATCTCATAATTCTGACTTTTTTTCTTATAATTGAGTTTGCATCTCAGATTTGTGAGAAAATAGTCTGAATAGTAAAATAAAAAGCCACAAGTTACCTTTTTATTTTATTTTTTAATAACATCTTAGTTCATTTTGGGATTGAGTACAATACAAGTGTCATATGGATTAGTTTGTTTTGTTGTTTTGTTTTTTGCATTTTTAAGCAAAGTTGGCATTATTTGTGTGGTTTGGGTTTGAACAGTCTTTATTTTCCAGTGAACCGGTCCTGTACTTCAGCATTGCCGGGGCTGATGGGATTGATCCCTGATCAGCTGATCATCGGTGTGTCTCAGAATCACCTTCATGCAGTGATTAATTAGTGGTGTTAATGATAGAATCAGAAGGCAGCGTTGAGGAACATGAGCAGGCGTGTTAGACGTTCTCTGCTCACAAGAGGAGGAATCATTCTTATGTGTATTTTACTTCATCCTTAAATTGTCCAATGTTAGCGTCGTTAACCAAATTAGAGTAGTGATTGAGATCTGAAATGTGGCTTTCCAGCCGCTGCCGAGTTGAACCCTGCGACTGTTTCTACCCATGACGTTGTATACGATTACTGGTTTTGTAATGCACTGTAGAACAGTCCAATGTTCCTTTTTATATAGAAATGTTATTTGAATGGTGCATTCTTTTTGTTTGATAAATAAAGCCTTTGATAATAAACCGTGTCTGTGTTTGATTCTGTGCAGGATGACAGTAGTGTGACTAAGACCTTTTACAGCTCCTCTCAAAAGTCCTGAAGGGTTTAAGCATAACCTGATATAACCTGATAGAGATAGATGTGTGCAGATTAATAAACTGATATGATCTTAATGAGTTGTCTGTCTTATCTATCTATCTATCTATCATCTATCAATCTTTCGATCTGTCTGTCTAGCTAGTTAGTTAGTAGGTTAGTTTTATCTATATCTATCGCTGTCTGTGTCTAGCTAGTGTCTATCGTTAGTTAGTAGGTTAGTAGGTTAATTCTATCTATATATCTATCTACAGTATCTATCTATCATTGATTAGTAGGTTAGTTCTTTCTATATATCTTTCGTTAGTTAGTTAGAAGGTTAGTTCTATCTGTCTGTCTGTCTGTGTCTAGCTAGCATCTATCGTTAGTTAGTTAGTAGGTTTGTTCTTTCTAAGTTAGTAGGTTAGTTCCATCTATATATTGTTAGTTAGTAAGTTAGTTGGTTAGTTCCATCTATCTGTCTGTCTGTCTGTCTAGCTAGCCATCTATGACTAATTAGTTAGGTTAGTCCTATCTATTGTTAGTTAGTTAGTAGGTTAGTTCTATCTATCTATCTATCTATCTATTGTTAGTTAATTATTTAAATTAATTAGTTCAGAATAAGACTTTTTGTGAAACTAAATGAAAAGTAGCTAAAAAATCCTTCAGTCTTTATTTCTGTGTAAAACTGACTCACACTATTTAACTGTGTTTGTTGATGAGAGTTGCTCTGAAGTGCTTAATATGTAGTTTTTGAATGCATTGAGTTTGTCTGCTGAAGGTGTCCGGGTTGATTTAGTGTGTTCCCATATTAAGCGGCTACGAACTGAAGTGAATCCAGCAAACCCTGGGCAATGATCACAGTCTTGTGGAGAGTCAGTGGATCTGCCAGCACAATAAATATGTGAATATGGAAGCATCGAAAACGTTTCTAATAATGCTGCACTGAGATGAGTCCTGTGTCAGCTCCAGAATAACCCGCAGCGCTCGCAGCACACAGCAGATGTCCTGTAAATGCTTGTGATTAATGGAGGCCGTGTGTGACATATGCTTCAACAGATGCTTCACATGACAGGAGAAGACTTACCGGTGTAAAAGACTGTGACCATCAGACGCCCGTCCCTCAGGAACACCACGGCTCTGCTCCACAGCCAGCTGAACCAGATATGACACACGTATATTCACACTGCGGGTGAAACCTTTCAGATTTGGGTCTATTCTACTATTCTACTAAAGAAAGCATCCAAAACGCACATTAAAGTGTTCATTCTATTACACTCTATCTGCACCTGTAGATTTCAATTCCAAACAATATCTTTAGTTTTTTCTCTTACACACACTGATCTTTACAGTTTTAGTCCTCTCTATATTATGAAGGTTTGTTCATAATTCATTTACACTGATTTAAACAACATGTTTCTCCTAAAAACATGGAGAAAATGTGTTTGTTCTCTGTCTGTTGACAGGTTTTCTGATGGAGTGATAAAAACAGAATCCCATCTAGAAAAACCCTTTAACTTAAATATGACAAGCAAACTTTATCTACTGTACAGATTTGTTGCAAATATGAATATCAATTATTGAAAATGTATGCTAATTAGTGTATATTTAATTCGAGAATTTCTCATTTGCATATTTAAACATAACAGTTTAGAAAACTTGAAATAACTTTTCAGTTAGTTGACATGGCAACAATTTTGGTTAGATGCCATGTCAGTTTTTTATATGTCGATTCACTGTTTACATCAATTTCTTACTATTTTTGCATTATTGTATATTGATTACGTTTCAGTTGAAGTAATTCTACTGCTAATTTTAATTTAATTTTTAGTATTGCACATAGCATATGCCAGAGGTCACCAAACTCTAATCAAACACTCCTGAAGCAGTTAATCAAGGTCTAACTAGTTATACATGATACAGGCAGGTGTGTTGGAGCTAAACTCTGCAGGACACCGGCCCTCCAGGATCAGGTTTGATGACCCCTGGAATTCATGATTAGATAATGTCCCGTTTGCATATTTAAATGTGACAGTTTAGAAATGTGTAATACATAGTGTAATAATCTACTGTGAGGAATCATCTGGGGAAGTATGGTGATTTCTTTTAGCTAAAATAATTAATTTGACCTTCTTCACCGGTGCCGTCTTGCCTTGGGTAATGCATTTTAATTCCATTTAAGTAGGTTTTGGTTTTGGTACATTTCTATATAAAATCAGCATCTCTGTTGATTTGAACAGTTATGTGTTTCTTCTGTTGCATCAGCTGAAGTTCCTCTTGAAGCTGTGAAATGCATAAAGGTTCATGAGGAGTCTGATGGTGAATCAGGTCTGTGAGGCTTCATTGCAACATCTTTATACTGAAAACATTGATTTCCGTATAGTTTCCATATATCAGCGCCCGCTCCAGCAATGATCTGAACAGCCCCGCTGTGAGAAAAGCTAAAAACCTGTTTAAGATCTCAGTCTCATGGTTTGTTCTCAGAGCAGAGCATCTCTTTCTTTCTTCACTGGGCTTGGAGATGCAGCTGTTTTCTGATCTTCTCAGCTGAAAGTGAATCTTTGTCAGTCTCTCACGCTTCACTGACAGCTCTGCTAATTTACTGCCAACAAAAGACGCAGAGCTGCACCGGTGGGCGACGGCCCTGTAAGCTGCTTACAGCTATGTGTGTGTGTGTGTGTGTGTCGCACCTGAACAAAGCGCTGCTGCTCCTGCATCCGTAATAAAGACAAAATCAGTTGTGAATCTCCTGAGAATCACTAGAATACCTGTACCAGCCTCCGAGGAGCCGCTCTCAGCATATCAGCAGCACAGAGACGCAAGAACAAATGATTGAATAACACGCAACTGATTAAAAACAATTCTGGGATAACAGAACTCTGATTGAAATCAATGTGCTGAATATGAATGAATGAAAGAAATGTTTATATGTTCTGAAGAAAACCTGAGGGATGTTTGTGCCAGTGCTATTTTTATGTGGCTAATCAGTATTATTCATTTTCTACTATAAAATGTGTTAATATCTTGATAGTGTTTTTGGTAACTCTTTATTTTGATAGTCTACTTTAAGTAGCTAACAGTAAGTAACTTTGTAACTCCTCAACTAGCAGTCATTACAGTATTAGTAAGTATTAGTACAGTCTGAACGAGGGGTTATTTAAAGGAACATTCCACTTTTTTTGAAAATAGCCTCAGTTAAACAGTTGAGTTTTACTGTTTTCTAATCCATCAAGTTTAGCATAGATCATAGCATCTCTCACTCAAAAATGACCAAAGAGTTTCGATATTTTTTCTATTTAAAACTTGACTCTTCTATAGTTACGATTTGTACTAAGACCAATGGAAAATGAAAAGTTGGGATTTTCTAGGCCAATATAACTAGGAACTATAATATTTCCTTCTTATTGAAAATAAACGTATTTCTGATTTGATGTGTAATGGGGGAAAAAGAAGAATGAGTTTGGCAGAGGGTAGATTCGATTCACATCAAAAGTTGCCGTGTGCTTTATGACCGACCTACGCCATGGAGGTCTATGTCAGTCAGACACTGATGGGTGGAGATCCCGTAAATAGTTTCTGCCAACAAGGTGCGCTATTGCACTTAGCCTAAATAGACAATCCTGAAAATCCTGATTTTTTTTCTTCCCCTTGCTAAGAAATATATATCTATATATATATATATATATATATATATATAGATAGTTGCTAAGGTAGCAAAATTATGTAAAAAATCCAGTTATTTGGATTTTTACAATACTTCATATTTTGAATATTTCTACTTGACTTATCATTTATATTTAAGTATTATTTGTAGCATATTTTTGAACATGGCTTTCCTCAGTGGACATTGAAATGAATGTTTTATTGTGAATATGAGACTGATCTGATGAATGAATGCTGGATGAGATGCAGGTAAATCCATCTCTCTCACACAATTTCTACCAAACATAATACACTGCTTTTAATACAGTAAGCTTTTAATGAAGCAACTCAACAGTTAAGGAGTTAAGAGGTTTTGGCTCAGCAGTTAAACTGTTAAACCTAGCTGAGATGTGGAAGTAGTTCTGCACAAAATGTTTTTTAAGACACACAGTAGTTGTTTCTCACTTGTGATGTACAACTGTTGTATAAACGCAGTATCTCTGGGCCATTCCTGGGGTATTGTTCAGCATCTGTACTGAATGTATCTGTCAACAAACTTGCATTTCAAAATAAAAATGTCCTAAATATATGATGTGCGTGACTTCACAGCTCTGATGTTACCCTGCTGACCTGTTTCTCTGAGCAGAAGCTGTGCTGATCCGCTGTATGTTGATGGGATGTTGACCTACATATGGAGGCACAGTGGTGGAGGTACGGTCTGCTGGTGGAGCAGCGGGAGGCTTTAATCTGCCCGAGCCCATCGAAACCAGCAGGAGATCCTCAAACACACGCACACACACAATGAATGCTGAAATATGTCAGATCACAATCATCAGTTTCCTCTCTCTCTCTCTTTCAGCTCGACTGCTTTCGTGAGGAAGCAACAGTCTTTTGCTGAACTTAAGTTAGTTATTTAAACTCGTGGCATGTTTATATCAGAATACATAAATAATAATAACAATATTTATCAGCTGTGTCACCTGCTTCAGTCTGTGCTGTCACACTAACGCATCACCATATATGAAGTTTTTTTATTATTATTATTAATATGTGATTCAAAACAGATGATTTAAACATTCATGATTCTCATCGGATTCTGTAATTGCCTGGGCAGCATCCAGCCATTAAATCAGAAAAACAGCCATCATTTAACAATCAGACATCTCTTGTTCTGATTAAGAATGAGATGTTAGAGTTCTGCTGTAAATCGTTTGGTTCTGGTTCATTAATCACTCTGAAAAATAGTGTTTTTTTTCATTTAATATTTAACGTCTGAACGTCTTACTTTTTACACAAGATAATAATAATGCCTTTTAATTTCTTATCTGATGTCTGAGATCACTGGACCAAAGGCTGAATTAAAGATGGCTAAACATAATGGTCTTGAGTAGAATATTAAAAAAGTTTGAAATTAATAAATTAATTCAGTCAAGTACACTGCACTGTTATTTTAATATTTTGCGTGCACTATTTTAGTTTTTATTAATATTTTGAATTAGCTCTTATTTCACTAACTAAATTTAATTTGTGAAATTTTTGGTAATTTTGTTGTGCTTTTCATAAATTGTATTAAATTTATTTCACTGTAAATGGCTTTAATTTATTATTATTTTAGTTTTAGTTTATTTTTTTAAACCTGTTTCCTGTTCAGATTAAGCCAAATGAAAACAATACATTTTGCTTTGGCAACTAACTGAAGTAAGTTTTAGTTTCTCTCTCTTCAGGATCTTTTTCGTGACTTATAAACTGGAATAAAAATGTTAGATTTTTTACATAAGATAAAAATAGCATTGCTCTCATCTTCTCACCAAAGTTACATTTATTTGACCAAAAAGTACAGTAAAAATAGTGAATAATATTTCTGTGCGAATCTAGTCTCTGTGATCATGTGACACTACGAACTGAAAACCAAACTGCGTTATTGTCTTGACAGCTCTGATGAACCTTTCTGATCCACTTCAGATGCTGGCAGCTGTCTGTTACGTAAGGTGTAATTTATTTCAGCATCATTACTCCAGTCTTCAGTGTCACATGATCTACACTAATTTACTGCTCAACAAACATTTCTGATAATTATCAAACTTAAAAACAGTTGTGCTGCTCAATATTATTTTTAAGGATTCACAGAAAAAAACAGCAGTTTTTAATTGGAATGGAAATCTTCTGTCACTTTATAAATGTCTTTGCTGCCTTTTTTGATGAATTTAATGTGTCCTTGATGAATAAAAGCTGTAATTTCTGAAAACCGTTTTGTGTTTTTCATTTATTTTTTATTTCTTACTCATCCCATGCTCTCTGATTGTATTTTTGATTACTAATATGCGCTCGTGGCTGATTTAATCGCAGCAATCTTAGGGTTTTTTTAAAGGCTTGACATGTTTAATCACAAATAGATGAGGTTCTGCTGAATGCAGAGGAGGTGGATGGAGATCATTAATCTCTAACCTGTAACTAATGAGTCTGCCGCAGCGCTGAGAAAATATACTGCAGTTTAATGCCAAATCACAGCACAAACCCTCCATTACACAGCAGCCGAGCAATTCATCAGGCCATGGAGATTTCCTAATCGTCTTCATAGACCTGAAGAACTGGCACAAGCAAATCAGCTGCTTGTTAATGACCGCCATCCGTTATTCACACACTCACAATTGTAGGAGTTGCATAAAATCAGTTGTGATTATTTTTGCAGGAACGACTGGCTGTGGATGTGAAATATAAATAGATGATTTTTCTCAAGTACTAATGGCTTCTTCACCTCCGGTCGCGGGAAAGGATCTCTGTGGGAGGCTGAAGCCCACTGCGATAATAAGACATTGATTTGACCTCACGCTTTCATTACATGCTGAACCGAAAATAGAGCATTCACGTTACAGACTCTTCCTGATGAACACGCTTCTGCTGCAGTCATGAATGGAATAGTCTGTTGTTCTGAAATTTGCAAAGATATTTCTGGTGACCCGTTTTCCAAAAGCAGGAGCTGTAGAGGAAAGCTTCTTTTAAGAAAAGTGTGGAGCTGTGGAGTATCGCTAAATGAATGTAAAATGATTTTCATCTGTAATATTTCCGGAAAATTTCTTCTGGGTCATTGCACATCAACTTCTACTCCTCAATTACTCATCAAGTTCTCTGTCATGTACTTTTTTCTAAGGAAACCAACATAAATGTGCTCCTGGAGCACAGCAGCAGTCATCAGCAGCACAGGTGTATCTGTAGAAGTAGACAACAATACAATGCTGTTGCAATGGCAACTTTGCAATAATGCAAAGATTGTTAATGTGAACAGATTTTACTAATAGAGCTACCAAAACAAATTATGATGCTTCCTTCTTTCTAAAATGATTGTTACTCTGCAATTTGACTCTGAATCTCATTTGAACATGTTCATTTTAACTTGTATTTACAATATATATCAGGAAATATAAATCCATGACATTTAATATTTTGTCTTTCCTCTTCATTTATGTCTTTTTCGAGCAGGAGCGAGTCTGAGTTCTGATCTCATGGATGTGTTTAGTGTGTAAAAGCTCTGGGCTCTGCTGAGAGACTCATGCTGGTCTATGACCCCTGGACGCAGGGGCCCGCTGAGCTCGCCGAGAGCGATGCGAGTGAGCCTCGAATTACAGAAAACAGATTCAGTCAAGCATCTCTGAGTCTGAACTAAAGGTCACACATCAGCACATTTACACATGAAAAACCATGCCTTTATGTCCATAATTCAGCGTTTCATGATCAACAATTGGCCATTCTCTACGTGCATTTACACATGGACAAAAACTTCTTTTTTTTAAATCAAAAGTTATGTTAAATGCATGTTGAGAAATATCAGTTCTTGAACATAAAATGACAAATTTTAGACAAAAATTTTTTTGTGTGTGCATATGTGTGTGTGTGTGAGTGTGTGTGTGCATGTTTACGTGGTTTATGAGGACACAAATGTGTATAATGACATGGGTATGACAGGTATTACAATATGAAGGTGTTTTATGAGGAC
>JAUCMR010000107.1:25279397-25291668 GCA_032357425.1 Enteromius argenteus
TCAAGGGGCGGAAACAAACAATGAAACACTATGGCAACTGACGAGCGGGGCGGAGACATGAGTAAAACATAGAAGGGGAGCACGAGGGAACTGACAGGAAAATAAACAAACGAAGCATGAACTACAAATTAAAACACAGAACATAACTTAAGGCACAGACCACGCCTACGGCGTTACACATGGTTTTATGACCCTTTATAAGCAGAACTGTGATTTATTTATTTTTTTCTACATTCTACATATGATTTTACATTGTCCCTTTGAGCTAAATTTCTACATTTTTCACCACAAACATGTAATGATTATTGGTTTATAATTGCAGCAAACACAAAAAGAACTTATTTTAACCTGATATGTTTTATCCATTTAAAGCCTCAATTCTCATTCTGACATAGGTAATGTCATCCTGGTATTGTATAGACGCTGGCCTGAATTCCTCCAAAGCCCTGTCATACTCTTCCAGGGCCTCCTTAAGTTTATCACCCTCAATTTTCCCAATAATGGCCTCAACAATCATATCGACCCCCAAGAACACCACTGCCAATGCAACACTGGCTAATGTGCCTGCTGCAATTCTAGAAACTGTTCTTGTTATGTTTGCCAGAAAAATTCCTTTCTCAATTAAATAGCCAACTAAAACAGTAGCTCCCACGGTTGCAATACCAAAAATGGCCTCAAAACTCTTTGAAATCGCTTTAAAATCTGGAGCAGACAGAGACAGGTTTCTCAGTTTCTCGTACAGGGTGGGCTCCAGCCTCTCCTTCAGCTCCCTGTCGACCCTCTCTACTTCTGCCTGTATCTCATGAATGCATCCAATAATCACATCACAGTTCTCCCGAAGAGAAGCACTTTCGTTCAAGAAGATATATCTGAAGGAGCAATGCAAGTGCTTGTTCATGACATCAATCAGTTGGTTGGTGACTCTAAAGTTGCCCTTCATCAGATCTTGAAGCTCCTGGTTCCTGCGGATGAGCTGCTCCCTTCTCCAAGGATTTTCAGGGTAGAAGATGTCACTCCACATGTTGCTGTATCCTAAAGAGGAAAAACATTTTTAAGGAAACTATTATCAAATGGGCATTAATGTGAATTAACAGTAAGCACACCAGCAGAAGTTTTGATTATGAATGTGTCGGGGAAAAACAGTAAGGAGGGCTGCAATTACATTTTAATATTGTCATGCTGTTGTAAAGGCAGGACACAGAGAGAGTCTTCGTAGAAGTGAAACATATTTAATTGTAAGAGTAACACAGAGAATCACAAACACGCAGCTTACACTGACGAACACGGACAAGAACTGAAAGACAGGAACCAACTTATAAAGGGCAGACAACCACAGATAACAAGCTAGACACACCTGACATGAATAACTAATTAACAGAAACTAGGTCACAGGGAGAAAACAAAGAGCACATGGGGAAAATTACAATAAAGAACATCAATGAACCTCAGTGCATGTAACAAATATTTTGATAAACTTAATTTTTTCTTTGAAGTTGCGACACAGACTCGTGATCTCTTCAGTAGTGATGAGCCTGTGTGCATGTTTCATAAGGAATACACAATCAGAGAATATTTATATAGCATTTAATGTCTGTAAAGCAAAGATATACACAGAGTTTCAAGCTGAAGTTTACAGGCAGAGGCAGCAGAAAGCACTTCCTGTTTGCTTTCATTATTTCAAGTAAGATTAGTTTTTTTATTGCGAGTGCACACAAATAAACATAGAGTCCTTAAAGATTTTAAAGATGTATTATTCTTATCTGTTTGGCCAAAAATAAGCAGTATTTTAAGAGCAGGTGAGCGCTATCCTGCTGTGAGCTCCACACGGACTCTTCACCAGCGCACATTTTTCTGGGTTAACATTAAATTGAGCGCCCATGTCTTACATATTTCAGATAGTTCACCCAAAAATTAAAATTGACCTGTCTTTTACACGTATTCGTAAAAAAACTTCCTTCACACGGCTCTGGGCGGGGAATAAAGTCCTCCTGTAGCGAATCCATACATTATTATGCGATAAATATCCATATTTCAAAGGCTCGGAGGGCTCTGGACATTTTCATTATATCTCTGATTGGATTCGTCTGAAGGAAGAAAGTCACATGCACCTAGGATGCTTCAAAGGTGATGAAATACAGAATCATTTTTGGGGGAACTATTCCATAAAGCCATATTTGAGGTCAATGAATGATAGCTGAGCGTTTGGATGTCCTACCTGATATACTGTATTATCTGTTAGTCATGAACTGCGTGACTTTAAAACTAATATAATAAACTAAAAACTAAAACTAATAAAAATTTGGTCAACAAGTGTCTTCTGGTCAATGATTAGTCAACTATTAGGGGGCAACCCTAATAATTGTCGCACATAATTGTAATACAACTTTTATGACTTTTGAAACTGTCTGAAAACTCTTTGGTGGACACAAGTTATTGAATATTTATTGTCAGGCTTCTGGACTATTAGTCTTTTTTGCATTTATGCAATATACTGAAGCCAAATCTGAGAAAGAAGGCCAGAAGATTCCACAGCATTCCTGGACATGCAATTTACGTCGCTGCAACTCTTAGGATTAAAATCGGACATTTACGAAGTGTTTGTAAATCCGTTTTCGGGAAGGTTTGTTTTACACACAGTTTTCTCAAAATTTCCTTAGATACTTTCATGAATTCATATTAAACATACACATGACAACAGCATGTCTATCTTCCTATTTATTCTCACTATTCCACACATGTGCCATTTTATTCACAAAAATCATGCCACTGACCGCATGAGCGTTGTACCATGAATAAATTGCATGATATTTACAATCGAGGTGCCATGCAAGATTAGTTTTTTTCACATATTTCTACAGAAAAACAATTACTGTCTTACTGCCCATAGTGTCTGCAAATTACCACGTAGTTTACATTTTCTCATTTAAAGTCAATATGGGCAGAATGAGTAGAAATCATAACCACTTTAAAATACTCACAGCCTGGTACAGGAGACTCCTTTCTTGTAACCTTAAAATTAAAGCAAAAGGGCAATTCTATTAAAAAAAAACAAAAAACAAAAAACAAAACAAGTTAGTTTACTGATTACAAGTTCTTTCTGTAGCAGTGTAAATATTGAGCAAGTATTGTAAGTTAGAGTACTAACCCAGAGTTTTTTAGTCAAAGGATTCTGAGTCAGAGACACTCTTCAGGTCGTGAGACAGCATCTAATGTAAATCTTGTTATCCTGGATATTTAAAGGTAAACTGGTGACCTCCCCAGTGAGGTAATCCAGACCAGAAACGCCCTGTTGATGAGTTCTCCTCCGGATTTGACAACCTCCTGTCCAAACTTCTGCTTTTTTGTCATTGTTCAATAGACTGTGATTCATCATGTGCTTTATTTGCTAACTGTTAGTAAACTTTATTAATATAGCAAATTTAAATACAGATGAAAATTATTTATAACCATACGATAAAGAACAAGAGGAGTAATGCCAATGTAACCCCTCTTGGTTTGTGTGTTCTTTTCTTAATAATGACCACAAAAAAGCAGTTTTGTTGAGCACATTCACTTTTAGTGTTCATTGGAAAAGACATGAAGAGCACCAAACAGACAATAAATAATGCTCGGTCTCAGTCAACACCTTGAGTGAACAAAGAAGATGGTTACTGACTCCATACATTATGCACCCTACGTGTCTGTAGGTGTCTCTCTTTTTCCAAGATTTGATGAATTAAAGGCAGGGTAAGTGATTTTTCAAAAATGTTTTAGGGTGTCTTGTTTGGTTCGACTGAAATGAACTCAAGTTAATTTCTCCCTTTGGAGCAGTCGCACCAAACAACCGATCTGAGACCCAGCTGAAGAGGTGGTATCAGTTCCGTTCCGAAACGAACGGTTCGTTTGAGGTGTAAATATAATCCGACCTTGATCTGACCCAATTGCAGAATGCACTGCACCTTTTGTGTTAACAGGCTCCCGTCGTTGGAGTTGCCTTATGGGAAAGTGTTGTGTTTGCTACATTTGCTAGCCAAAATGAGACACGTGCGAAAGCCTGCAATTGCTTCATATTGCGTTAGTAGGTGATGACAGAAAATCCGTAAAGCAATAACAAAAACTCTTCATTATTAGGCTGTTTTCAAACTGTTTTTTCCTGCTTGACAATTTCTGTCCAATGAATGGATGACCTTGGATGAATGGATGAAAGCATTGTCACGCTTACATGTGTTGTCTGTGTTTACGTTTTGATCCTGTTTCACATGCTTTGTGTGTTTTTGTTTTCATTATGTTTCCCTCGTGTTCACCCTCATTGATAACCCCGCCCTGTTCATTAGTGTTTGATCCTCTGCCAGCCGTGTCTACCAGGTGTCTTGTGTTTTGTCTTGATCATTGTCTGTATTTAAGTCATGCTCTGTCTTGTGTTCAGCGTCAGTTGTTAAAGTAATGTTATGTTTCTCGTGTGCTCAGATCTCTGCATCTTCGTCAGCGTCCCTGTAACCTGTTCCTTGTATTAAATGTTTCACTTTCATTCAAATCTCTGTCTCTGTACCTCCTTGCCCGCTGAGAAGCAAGATCGCAACGAGACCTCATCAGCAGCACCTCGTTACAAGCATAGTGTTTCTCAACTGGTGGGTCGCAAGGCTGTTCTGGGTGGGTTGCGGAGTGTACAGGGGGAAGAAAAGGTATGATGAAGATATGATATTCGTTCTGTTCAGGAAAAAAGGAGAACAAATCAACCCCCTTTTGCAACTTCTCCTGAAAATTAGTTGGCAAGATTGTTTTTTTTTCTTCTCCAGATGAGAACATGAAATATGAGGAAGTATGAAAAATGACAGTTAGTCATCTATACACACATTCACACATATCCTTATCTGGTTACTTACTCAGTCTGTTAAAATCAAAGTAAGTTTAATATGATGAAAGATCTTGCCGCACAAAACATTCAAGTGCATCCCCTGCAAACAAGCCTGCACTGGCCCTTTACGGGTCCATTTAGGGCTAGCCTGAGGACCCCCAGCGGGCTGCCAGTGCAAGGCCTGTGATTTTGCTCATTGAAAAACGTTGGTCCCTTAGCACTGGCCGTACACGGGCAGGCCTTACTTGACCCCTTAAGAAGCCCTCACTGCACTATTAATCTACAATAAAGTCTGTTTCACTTTAAATACTTTCCAGCGACTATAATCACTTATTTTCACTTATTTATATATTTATAACTTAAGTGTTTGGGAAAAAAAATGTTATTATACATCTGATATGGATGCAGTCACCACATAACTAATATGTACAGTAGTCATAGAGATTTCAAATCAATGGATCTATTAGTAAGTTAGTAAGTGATGTTTATTTATATATAGCACATTTATCACAGCAGAGCTGACCAAAGTGCTCAAAACATAAGACAAGAATTAAAATTAAATCAACAAAACAAATGAAAACAAAGATAAAATCCAAAAATTAAATTGAGATGCTTGGGAGTAAAATTATGTTTTCAGCTTCGTTTTAAAAATTGTAATAGATGGTGCAAGGCTGATGTTTAACGGCAGTTGATTTCAAAGACGGGGAGATCTTAGAGATATAGAGGATGAACAAGTAGTAAGAAGACATTTAAGATACGATGGGGCTAGACCATTAAGAGCTTTAGAAACAAACAACTAAATCTTGAAATTAACTCTAAACTGCACTGGAAGCCAATGAAGTAAGTTTAAAATTGGTGTAATGTGATTTTTTTCTTTGCCCTAGTCAACAACCTTGCAGCAGCGTTTTGAACCTTCTGTAGACGTGCAATTGACGACTGAGAAAGACTCAAATATAACAAGTTACAATAATCAAGACCAGGTGATAAAGGCATGAATGACCTTCTCCAGACCACAAAGACAAAAGTGATTTCAATCTCGAGATGATCCATAACTGATAAAAACTGTTCTTGACCACAGTATTAATACGCAAAGTCCAGAATAACACCAATATTCCTGACCTAAGAAGAAATTGGGGGGAAATGCTTGCCAAGCTCATTTATAAGACCAGCTCTCAATTGTTTTTGGGGGTCCAAAAACAATTATCTCAGTTTTATCTTGTATAAATATACCTATAACCTGTATAGGCCCAAAGGATTTAAAAGTTGCTGTTGGGCCCACACTGGGCCATCATGGGATTAATGTGGACAGACCGCTAGTGTGGCCTGCTCAAAGAGAGCCTGCAGTGAGCCCAAAGCTGTGGGCCTCACCTGGAATAGTCCTTTTTCACGCTCTGTGTTCGAAAACCGGACGCTTCGTGTAGTTGTGTAAAATAACTTATGCTGTAGTCTGTATGAATGGCAATGCCCATAGCACGGGGTTGTTGTGGTTTATAAATAAACAATTCATCATAGATGTTTCATCCAAATATGTTAACCACAGTTTTCCATCATAAATCGGGTATGATGAGATGTTGACATGATATTCTAACGCATATTTCTTGATTGAAACGGGAGCACTAGGTGTATGAATTTACAATGCTTCAGAGATAGACCAGCTTTTTACTTTAAAAAATGCAAGAATACCATACAAGCATATCACGATATAGAGTAATAAAATCGGGCAAGCTTATACATCTTACAAAAAAATTGACAACGACTAAAGACTGTCTAAATTAAAGATTAGTTATAGTGTTGCTTTCGTGCACTTACAGTACTTTCCTTTCCGATAGGCTAGTCGTCACGTATAAGATCAAAATTGAGTTGTTCAAATATATTCATATTTTTCATCCCAGAGCAATTAAATAACAACTGTTAAAACTGACGTATCCTCTGGGTTTGAGCACACTGAATAGCATTATAATGTAGGTACAATTTGGAGATGAATAGTAGGCCTAAACACTGCGCAATAATAAAACAATAACACTAAAAATATAATGAAAACACTGCATATTCCGAGTATATCTCCAGCAATAATGTGAGCAGTTGCAGACAGATTACTCATCAATTATCTCATGACTGTCGCAACACCGACAACGCTTGCAAACGGCACACTTGCATAATGTTCCACGGTAAAATGGAATATTACACATCATCTAATGTTAAGTAAATTATTTTAACTGAGAATCTGCCCAAGGCTGCGTATGTCACTGCTGAAGAAATACTCTGAATACAGTGGTTTAATGTTATTTTTCATAGTGCCATTTTTATTGTTTTAATTATTGCTCAGTGTACTGTTATCATAAACACTTTTTGAACAAAGATTTTATTGCTCTTTAATGTGATGTTGTTTGTACGTCATTCTCGCAGTTTTTAAAGTAATAAAACATATGCGTCTCTGAATGTTTGATAACGTATAAACATAAACATAAACATGACCACATTTCTCATTAAACATTAAACATTCTCATTTCATCATACCCGATTAATGATGGAAAACTGTGATTAACGTGTTTTGATGAAACATCTATGATGAATTGTTAATTAATCACAACAAATAAACCACTGCTACGGGTATTGCCATTCATTCAGGCTACAGCAGAAGAACTATTTAAACCTTATGGTTTTCGAACACGGAGCGTGAAAAAGGCCCATAGGCAGTTTCGGTTTGCTACTGTCCCTTGTTCAGAAAGCAGTCTGCTGTAAAGTGATTTGTGCAGACATAAATGATAAACGATGACTGCTGTGTTCATTCTTGCATCCAAAAACAAAACACAGAAATCACTTAGGAGACATCTTGTCTACACCTGCTTCGCTCCAAAACAATGGCGGACTGTTTACAGCTCAGTCAGGGTGGGTCTATGCTAAAACGGCAATCTCCATCAACAGTCATGGGAGGGGCATGTGCAAAATGACGTCACTTTGCCAAAAATCTGAGAATGCGTTGATCTGGGTAAGTGCTTATGATTTCTGGGTTTTTTTAAGTTTGAAAACCCAAACCACTTCTCCCTAATTTAGCAAGCCTAACTAAATTTTCTTTTTCATTTTTACAAAAAGAGCATTCCTCCTCCTCACTGCACTGTAGCAGGAGTCCTCAACTACCTCAATGATTGGTAGCTTCTGGTCCAATCGGAGTGAGAGCTGTGTGCGCACAGATCCTTACTTCACAGCCCAATCCTGTTTCTGAAGATCTACCTTCCTGCAAAGTTCAGCTTTAACAGCGATCCAATACAAGTTAACCAGATTATTTAAGATTTTCAGGAGACCTGAATTGGTCAAAGGCAAGGGACCCCTTGGATTATGGCATATGAACTCATTGAGGTTGGTGGCAGACTGCACCGATTCGAAGACTTAGACCCAGCTGCTGTGCATCCCATCATCTTGGATCAGTGCCATCCCACCACAAAGCTCTGGATCCAAGACTGTGATTCTCGACACGGCCACCTTGGCCCCAAGAGAATGTTTACAGAGATCCACCGCAAATTTTGGATCTTACGAGGTCGAGAGGCAATTCAACAATATCAGCATACCTGTACAGATTGTCGACGATAGAAATCAAGCCCTCAAGTTCCGAAGATGGCAGACTTGCCTATAGCATGCCTACGCCTTTATAAGCCAGTCTTTTACTCAACAGGGATGTACTGTTTTGGGTCCTTTCTAATCAAGGTGGGCAGGTGCACTGAGGAAAAGGTGTGAAATCATATTTAAATGCCTTACAACCAGATGTGTGAATTTTTGTTGTTCTCTGACCAAGGAGCAAATTTCTGAGGAGGAAAGAGAAATACGAGAAGCCCTTGTAGAACTGTCCCCAGAACTCCAACTTCAGTTTGCCAAACATAAGATACAGTTCCACTTCAACCCACCTGGCGCACCCCACTTTGACGGAATGTGGGAAGGGGAAATTCGCTTTGTGAAAACTGCACTTTACAGAGTAGTATGAATGAATGAAGCATTTATACAACGCTATGTTGTGTATTGCCAAACATATGGAACAAAAATCCTGCCTAAAGTATTTGAAATAAAAAGCTTGTTGAATTCCACAAATCTAAAAAAAAGCATTGTATTTTCATGGCTTGCATTTGTATGCGCTGCATTTTAACATAGTTGTATATTTACGTAGTGAATATTTCAAACGGAAACATTTTCATTGTTAAAATTCAGTAATCAATATTCACCTCACAAAGTTCATTTTCAAAATATTCAGTTTGTTCAATAATTCCAGCAATAATATTCGTCAGGCAACGTCTAGGTTATGAACGTAACCCACGTTCCCTGAAGGAGGGAACGGAGACGTTACATATGGGAACTCGCCTGAGCGGCCCCTGAGTGGCCCGAATGGGACCTCCCGCAGGCCCCAAAGGGCAACGGCAAGATCCCAAGAGGGTACGAGGTGCGGTCTAGGGTCGTCGGTCCATCTCGCACCTCAGAGGAATCTCACGACCAGCTGGTGTTTCCCCAGGGATGTTCCATCCACTGCACGTGGCACGCTGTTCTGGCAGCAACACACACTTCCAAAGGTTGAAGGGGACAGCCTGCGCTCCAACTTCTTGAGACCTCTTGAGAGGAGGATCAGTCGACGAATAGATCTCACCAGTGCATAGGCTACCTCGTGGAGGGAGCTTTAGACTGAGGGATAGTATCTATCACGGCCTGTAAGAGGCCGGAGATCTGACGCGTCCCGTCTAGGAACGCGGTGCCAGCTTGTGCCCATCCCGGAGAGAATTCTTTTTCCCTCCTCACTGGGATTTCCCAGGGAGGGGCTGCCGCGAGGAGCACTAGGTCAGCAAACCAGGTTCGCGAGGGCCAGTGTGGCGCTACCAGCAGAACCTGCTCCTCAACCTCCCTGAACTTGCACAAGGAGGCTCACTGGGGGAAAAGCGTACTTGGGCCCCGGAGGCCAGCTGTGTGCCAGTGCATCCCTGCCGAGGGGTGCCTCGGCAAGGGAATAATACAGCTGGCAGTGGGAGGACATGGGGGAGGCAAAGAGGTCTATCTTGGCCTCGCCGAAGTGGCTCCAAATCAGCTGGACTACCTGGGGGTGGAGCCGCCATTCTCCTGGGTGGGTGGTCTGCCGTGAGCTGGTCAGCTGCACGGTTGATTTCCCCTGGAATGTGAACAGCGCGCAGTGATTTCAGCCGCGTTTGACTCCACAGGAGCAGATGGCTGGCGAGTTGTGACATGCGACGGGAGCGTAGACCATCTTGTCGGTTGATGTACGCTACGGCCGCAGTATTGTCCATATGGACCAGCACGTGCTTGTGGCGCAGCATCGCAACACAGGGCCAGAACCACGGCCAACAACTCGAGGCAGTTGTTTTTTTGTTTTTTTTGCCAAATCAGTCGGACACCTGTTCAGGGGCCCGAGGCTGCTTGCCCGTACAGCACCCCAAACGGTGGAGGAGGCATGCGTGTCGACCACGACATGCCTGACCACGAGCTGAATAGGCGGCGACCCTCTGGGAAAACGCCAATCCGGAGAGTGCCACGGTGCCATGCCCATCTGCAGCTGCCATATGCCCCAGGAGCCTCTGAAAAGTTTTGAGAGGGACTGCTGTCTTGTGCCTGAAGAAATCCAGGCACTTCAGCACTGCCTGTGCACGCTCGTTGGTAAGGCGGGCAGCATGTTGACCGAGTTCAGCTCCATGCCAAGAAAAGAGATCCTCTGCACTGCCCTGAAGGTCCAGATGGCTGAGGTGCCAAAGCACCAGGTCTCTGCCAACAGAGCCCGCAAGTGAGCTATGATGAGCCAGTCGTCAGGATTGTTGTGAAAGGGACAGGCCAACTCGAAGTACTGACATGCTCGATCCTAGATGCAACCGCTCCTTTTTTTTCCATCCATATCAACCACCGCGACGGGCTGGGAAGCTCTAACCAAGCTGCCAGCTGGGTCGCTAGGGGAATCAAGGGAAGGCGTGAAGGGTGGTGGCAGCCTGGCCGCAGCGCGGTAAGCCCCACCGGCCAGAGTGGACGGGAACTCACACGCTTTGGAGGGCAAATGCGTCTGATCCAGCCAGGCGGCACCGCTGCGCGGGCATGCACCGCAACAGCACGCTCAGCCTGGGGGACCGCTGCGCCGCCCTTGGCTACCGTACCACGCCTCGGGCTGCTCTTGAACTGCCGAGAACTGCTGGGCCAGCTCCCGACAGTGTCACCTAATAGGCTGACCTGGGAGACGGGCGCGTCAAGAAAGCGTACTTTGTCGACATTCCGGAGAACGCTATACCAACCGTAAGAAAATTGCTCTTTTTCTCTCCCAGATTGCCCAGGGAGGACCTCTCGTGGCACGCCGTGCACTCAGTGAGGTTGCTCGTTTCTGGAATGCAAAAGGCTGGCTGCTTTCAGCCTTTAAAAAGGCTACCAGCCTGCGGGGTTCCCTGACAGCCGCCCAGTCCCTGCTGTCAGCGAAAAGAGAGCGTGAACTCGCAGGAACTCTTTCAGTAAGACGCTCTCCTTCCAACTCTCCAAAACGAAAGCCAAGGGGATCTCCAGCTCAGGAAGCTCAGTCAGCGAGGCTCCGAAGCAAAAGTCTGTAGGTGCACGGCATTCGTGCCCTCTTATGCTCACGTAGTGATGAGGTGCACCTGAATGCAATCTCTGCATGCCAATTTCAGGCGAGTTCCCATATCTAACATCGAAGTGATTCGACTGAAAGGGTAACTTTTGATTATTTTTATTTCACTTTACAAATTCGCTTCCGAAAATTCAGTGGTTCAAATTCGACAGAGCACACATCCGGGAACTGGATCGCCTAAACGATCAAATGCATGTATAATTAGTGATTATTCACGTTAATCTTAATTAGTTATGTAATGAATTAACAATAATAAAAGACTGAAAATGCATGTGTAACAGTCAATTGGATCCTTGCGGCTCATAAAGTGCTTTCTACTGGGTGCTGAATACAAAACTCCTTCCTGTTCTGGACCAGTGGATTGCACAGACCTCAGGAAGGGCAGGGGCACAGTGATGTTGCTAGGGCACCATCCGGTCCGGGGGTGGGTCCCCCTCGGTGGAAATCGAGGACCTGGGGCACCTAGACCGGACCCAAAAGGGCACCTTAGCATTGCAACAGGGGCTTGAGCCACAACGCCACTCTTACAGTAAAGTTAGCTATGCTTTAAAAAAAGTGTTTTATTATTAAATATTCATATTTAATATCACTAACTCTAAATAAATCATTCATTTAAAGTTTTGTACAGTGGTCGAGAGCCTGTCACGTATTCAGCAGCATTAGCTTAAAGAACCTCTCATCTCTACAATGGAGACTTATGTAGGAAGCTATAATAACACGGAGTAGTGGACGCACGCAGCGCGAGGCGCACGAATATACAGGGCTCTCAAGTGTCACGCATTGAGCGTGACAGTCACTCATTTCGGTCTATTGTCACGCACTCCCGCCAC
>JAUCMR010000107.1:25296635-25315190 GCA_032357425.1 Enteromius argenteus
ATGTGTGTAGATAGTGTGTAAACAATGCAAACAAGATTAGCGGCAACCACGCTGGTGCTGCTAACGGGCTATAAGCTCAGATTATCCCTAACTTCAGCATCTGTTGTATTTCCTCGTCTATAGCCTGCCGACGAGCCTTAGGGACACGGTAGAGCCCCTGCCAGGCGCTGTCTCCTGGTGGCGTCCGGATATCGTGCTGGATGTCGTTGGTCTGCCCGGGAAGAGGAGAGAGCACATCAGAGAACTGACTGATCAGGTGCTGCAGCTCCCCTTTCTGGGCAGCCAAGAGGTGGGGGTTGACGTCAACAACCACGGGATCGGAGACAGCGAGAGCCGTGAGTTGGTCTCTGGTCCCAACCCATCTCTTGAGCAGGTTGATGTGGTACAATTGCCCGGGGGTCCTTTGTCCAGGCTGACAAACCTTGCAAGTGACCAGGCCAATTCATTCCAGCACCGTATAGGGGCCCTGCCAGGATGCCAGGAACTTGCAAGCGGAGTTGGGGACCAGGACCATCACCCTGTCTCCGGGCTGGAATTCCCATTGTTGGGCTGCCCGGTTGTAGTGGCGTTGCTGGGCCTGCTGCGCCTCGACCATGTGTTCCCAGACTAATGGCATGACACGGTCGATTTTCTCCCTCATCTGCTTCACGTGTTTGACCACGGAGTGGTGGACTGCAGGCTGCTTCTCCCAGGCTTCCTTAGCCACATCACAGGGTGACCGCGCTGCCAGAGTCCAGGATGGCTTGATAGGGTTTGCCGTTGATTTGAACCTCCGTAGATGGTGCTCCGATCGGTAGATCCTGGTGCATGCTGCAACCTGCCAGCCACATCCGGGTGGTTGGAGCAGGGACCTCCGTTGGCATGGGTTCATCACGTGGAGAGGGCGCTGCCGTTCTTCCTACTGGTCACGGGGTGCCCTTTGCCATGCATCGCTCATGGACCACCCTCCAGGGGAACGATGGCACTCTCTCCCCAGCCTTGATGGCCTCCACAAGCTTGTGCACTGACTTGGGGTTCCACAGCCTGGCGAGAGTTTCTGGGCAGTGCTCGCAGCAGTCTGTCCACAACCATGCGCTCCACCACCTGTTCGGCTGTTGGATTTCCCTCCAACAGCCAATGCTGAGCGAACCTCAGTAGTTTGGTGGCCTGGGCACAGGCTGGTGACAGGACTTTAAACTCCGAGTCGAAAAAGTATTGAGCAGCACAAATAGGAGACAGCCCCAGGCGTTTTCAGGGCGACGCTGATGATTCCTCGGAACGCTCGTCACTATAGCTAGTAATTGAGGAGCTCTTTATTGGAAGTCACTGATGATTTAAACATCCTTCATAGCATTTTACATTAAAGGAATAGTTCCCCAAAAAACTACAAATTGATGTTTATCTGCTCACCCCCAGGGCTTCCAAGATATAAGTGGTTTAACTCAAACCATAGCAGTCTGTCAGTCATATAATGACAGTCAGTGGAACCCACGGCTTTGAGATATAAAAAAAAACTTATAAAGAAAAAAAACTAAAAAATTAAACCCTGCAGCTCGTGAAGATACATTAATATCTAAAGATACAAAACGATCGGTCTGTGAAAGAAACTGAACAGTATTAATATTGTTTTTTACCTCTGATTCACCACAATGTCTAATTGTTTTGAGCATGTTCACAACAGTTGGCGCGTGATGCATCTTTTTATTCTTGCACAATTCTTGTCATGGCCTTAGTGATGTGTTGAAAAAAAGGCTAAAATTAATATTCCAGAAAAACTTAATTCAGCAGATTTGTAATTTCAGGTTACCCAATAAAAGGGTGTGATTTGTTCTTCACAGCAAATGACGAGGATGATATTCTTGAGCGATAACTGAGAGTGTGAGATTACTCATTTTGATCTACAGTGTTGCCTCACAACCCATGAAACTGCTCAGAAACAACACATAGATCCTCCATGTTTGTGCAGAGATTGTTAAGAAGCAATTAAGGCATCTAAAAAGATTATTATTTATGGTTTATTCTTTTGTTTCATTCCTAAACTCACAAGTTTGGACTTCACTGTGTTTATTTGGAGTTCATGTGTGTATAGATGACTGTCGTTCTTCGTACTTCTTCATATGTCTTGTCTCATATTGAAAAACAAACCAAAAGCTCTTGACCAATGTTTCCAATTAATTATCAGGAGCAGTTGCTAAATATTAAATGATTTTGTATTCAAATTACTTGTGGTGAGAAACATGATTCGAAATATATTTAGATTTGTCCATTAATAAATAGCATTTTAATTGTAAAAGAATATAAACAACTTTATAATCAGATATTTTAATTACATTTCATGTGATAATTAATGCTAAATAAATTTATGCTAAATTGTAAAAATATCTAAATTTCTCACCTGGAGCTTTTTGAAGAAAAACAAAAAGAGCTAAATTTAACAACCAGTTTGTCAAGTTGGCAACACTTCTCTTGACAACTGCCTTTCAAATGCTCTTATGCTTATAAATTGTGGTTGTCTGTGTACTTTACTAAGATAAAATGATCTAGCAGTTAGTAAATAAAGCACATGATGAATCACAGCCTATTGAACAATGACAAAAAATCAGGAAGTTTGTTGCTGTGGGTGAGAAGTGATACAGACGAGAGGACAGGAGCTTGTCGAATCTGGAAGAGGACTCATCAGCGGGGCGTTTCTGGTCTGGATTACCTCACTGGGGAGGTCACCAATTTACCTTTAAATATCCAGGATAGCAAGAGTTACATTAGATGCTGTCTCACGACCTGAAGAGTGTCTTTGACTCAGAAGCCTTTGACTAAAAAAATTTTGGGTTAGTACTGTAACTTACAATACTTGCTCAATATTTACACTGCTACAGAAAGAACTTGTAATCAGTAAACTATCTTGTTTTTATAACTTTTGCATTAATTGTAAGGTAACAAGAAAGAAGAGACCACAAAGGAGTCTTCTGTACCAGGCTGTGAGTATTTTAAAAGTGCTTCTGCATATTCTCATTACCAAACATTTGGGGTTAATATGCAGATACTATGGCCACGATAATTTAATCACCTCAGCTTTAGCCCTATTCAGACAGTAATTGTTTCTCATGTGAAAATATGTAAAAATACATTTACATGGCACCTCGGTGATAAAACTCAAGCATTGGTCGGCTGCATGATTGTTGGCTTTGAATAAAATTGCACAGGCTTAAAATAATTAATAGTTATTGTATTTTGGGGTATAGTTGAATATGTTTGATTTTTCAAAAAATGCATTATTTTTCACATTTTTACATTGTAACAGCTCCTCTTTCCCCTGTGTGATTCAAAAGCCCGATAAACAGCTGAACTCAAACGAGTGTGCCAGATAAGAGAGACGTGCAGAGGAACAAGACCGAAAACCACTGCCGTGTGCTGAGATTAACAGAACTTATTACATGTTTGCGAAATTTCCGGCTCCTTCATAAACCTGAGTTTAGGGACCATGTCTGAAGGGCTTCACTAATAACAAAGCTTTTCTAATTCTTACAGAGAGTACCCTATATATAACTATATATCATTGGAAAGGTCTAAGACTCCTAAACAGAAATCTTAGCCCTGTTTGTTGTTAAAAAATTGTAGGAGCAGTAATAGATTAATTTATGACAAGAGTGCACATCAGAACATACACCATAACAGGAGCTCTGACCACTGACACAAAAATTCTTCGTCATTTACTTTTTTCCTGTCACATGTTTTAGTAATCATCATATATTATATATAATTTGAAAGCTTAAAACCTCAAGATTCATCCTGGGAAAACTGTTTTAAGGTTGGACATTGCGTTATTATAGAAATGGTACTTTAAATATGTTGGCTGGCTCCTCACCCGTCATATTTCAGATGTATTACAGTCTTTTGGAATCAAAACTTTTTATAATCCTGACAAAATACATATTGTAAGAAAGGTCTGACTATTATTATGATTATTAGGTTATTTGGTGATAGGAGTAATAGTAAAAGAGAAATGTATACATTTGTGTAGAAACATGCATCAAAAAATGTCAATAGAGTTTTAATGGCACCTGGTGGCTATTTGTGGTATAACACCTAAACAAAAGTTGTTTTTTTTTTATATCAACTTCAAATTTGGAACATAACTTATTTAGACATATGGCTTTAAATTTATATCAAATTTGGATTTAAAATCAATTTTTTTAAATATTTATTTTATATAAAATACAATAAAAATTGTATAGTACATTTTCTTCACAATAGATTTAAACTTCTGTAACTTTTTTATACTTTAATTTTTGTTTTAATGATTTCTGCAATTGTCTTCTTTAAAAAAGAGACCAACCTTAGGTCTGTATTCTAAAGCATTCATAAATGATACTGAAATGGGGGGAAGGGGGCACTGACAGTTAAAGGGTTACAGATATTTTTCTCCCCCTCAGGATCCTGACATAAAGGAAAATGTTGAGTGACATCTTCTACCCTGACAACCCTAAGAGAAGGGAGCAGCTCATCCGCAAAGCCCAAGAGCTTCGAGATTTGATGCAGACGAACTTCAGAGTCACCAACCAACTGAATGATGTTATGAACCAGTACTTGAGCTGCTCCTTCGAACATATCGCCCTGAACGAGAGCGCCTCTCTTCGGGAGAACTGTTGTCTGATCGTGGGAAGCATGAGTAATATAATAGCAGCGATAGAGAGGATCGACAGGGAGCTGAAGGAGAAGCTGGAGCCCACCCTGTACCAGAAACTGAGGAACCTGTCTCTGTCTCCTGCAGAATTTAAAGAGATTTCAAAGGCTTTTGAAGCAGTTTGTGGTTCTGCAGCTGTGGAATCTGCTGTTTTAGCTGGTTATTTAATTGATAATGTAAGTACTCTGGCAAACGTAATAAAAGCGTATGCTATAATTGAAGCAGGGAGCTTTGCCTGTGTTAGGATGTCAGTGGTGTTCTTGGGGGTGGACATGATTGTTAAAGACGTTGTTGGGAAAATCGAGCGTGATCAACTTAAGAAGGCGCTAGAAGAGTTTGACAAGGTTTTGGATGAATTCAGGCCGGCGTCTGAACAATATCAGGATAAAATTACCCATGTCAGAATGAGAATTGATTTGCTGAAAGAAAAGAAAGAAGAAATGCTGGTTTGAAATGTTTCTTTTTTCTGACTGAAATGTTCGCTGGAATTGTGAATTCATAATTGTTGTTACGCCTTTGTGCTTTAAAACATGCAGAAATATATGAAGACTTCAAAGTGACATGTAAAATAACACGTGGAATGTAAAAAAAGAAAGAATCTACTGCAGAATAAATCACTGTTCTGCAATTAATGGTTCACGAGTGATTGTCTACTTCTTCCATAATACAAATACGACATTCAAATAAGACCAAAAATAAACAAATAAATAAAAAACTTCAAGGCTCTTCAAACTTCTTGAAATTCACACCATGGACAGGGCATGTCCAGACTAGCACAGGAGCACAGCTTTTAGCTCGACATCCCGTCCAGAACCTAAGATCTGGACATCCCAACCTACAACTTATTCCATTCAGAAATACAGGCTGTTTGTGGACAGTGGATTTCTGAGGTTCTGAAGGTTATTTCATTGTATTATAGTTTGTTTTTGTTTTTTCAGTAAAATGATGTTTAAATGTATAAGAGCTCAAATATTGACAGTTATCTTCTTTTTTTTAAATTAAACTTCAATAAACACAAAAGTATAGATAGGACTACAAAACTGCACATGAAAACATAACTTTTTTTGTTGTCTTAACATGAATTTGAATAGGAAAGGATTGGTTTTACGGTATACTTATACAAAAATAATAATAATAATAATAATAATAATTTGCAGTGTAGTAGACTGCCTTTTATTTGAGGGGATATAGTAAAAATAAAACTATTTCAGCAGAAAGAAAATGTCAGGTCAGTGTTATCAATTATAAATCTAGTAAAATCCTTAAAAGACTTTTTTACCAATAAATATTTGCTTGGCAAGGTCCAAATGGTCTTTCATAACAAACCTTTATTGCTATTTATCGATCAGCGCACTGTGACGCACGCCTCTGACGTCAGTGTCTTGAGCCGTAGATCTGCGCATGCGCAGGCAGCCGGAGCGTCGCGTCGCGTCAGTTTCGATTCTGGACCGACAGAAACACGAACTCCGCGACAGAACCCGAATCAAAGTCTTCTCCAGACGGATCTTTCTCATCTTTAACGCGCTCTGTCCTCCTCAGACACGCCGAACGCGTAAGATGAAGCGCTTCTCTTATTATCGCTCTCTAAACAAGCAGAGTAATGATGCTAGCGATACTCGTGAAGCTCGATGAATGACTCAGGTGATAAAAACACAATATTAATGAACACTTGAGGTAAAACACTTCCTTTATGCTGTTTGAGAAGCTGTCCGTGTGGGAATGGGAGTATTTTACCCTTAAATATATCAGTTTAGCTTAGCTTAGCTTAGTGTAGTTCATATTGAGTTCTTTGAAACATCATAACTTTTGTGTTTTTTTCATGTTTATATCTTGCGTTTACTTGTTCTAAATGTTAATTGGGTACGTAATTAATTAAGTCATGTATAAGAACAACCAATGAAGTAAAACGCAATATATTTATATGATTATATCATATAATAATTGAAGATATCAGTTCTATTCTAAAGCCATCACTTCATAATGAATCATGTTAATAATAAAAGTTAATGTATATATGGAACATTTAGTTTTTTCAGAGTCAGAATATGTTCAGAAACAGTTTGTGCGTTATTTGCATTAAACAGGATAATGTTGTTGTTATTTTCAAGCCTAATGGTCAGTGAGTGACAGAATGATCATTGTTTGTCCATGCAGGCAGAAATGTCCCGTGGAGCCCAGAAATCACACACACACTCGTCTAAACACACACCTTCTCTGAGAGCCAGAGGACTCAAAGACATCCGGATCGATGAAGAGGTCAAGATCGCTGTGAATATCTCTCTGGAGAGGTTCCAGTACAGCGAGGAGAAAGGTTCGAGCTCCTCATAGGCCAGCTAACAGCTCTTTCCCCTTTAGTTATATATGTGTGTGCACTGTGTGTATTTATTATGTATATGTATATATACCTAATCCACACACGTATGGCATACATTTAGAAAATATTTGCATGTATTTACGTGTATATGTATATATTTAGACATATATTAAATATAATAAACATAAAGTATTTCTCTTAAATATATACACGTGTGTGTGTGGGGGGGGGGGGGTATTTATATAATTAAAGACACAGAGTATGTACACAACCTTTGTTTTGGATGCAATTTTGATTTATCGTTTGACAGCAGCACTGATTATTTTGTGTTATAACCCTAAAGAGTTGAAAGTTCTTGTTGTGTCTCATAGAGCTGGATTTCCCTTCTTCACTGACAAATTCTGAGAGAGCGTTCATACATCGGCTCGCTCAGTCCCTGGGTTACGTCTCAAAAAGCAGAGGGTGAGTCGACTTTGCATCTCAATGCAGAAATGAGGTTTATGCATCATTACTAAAGCATGCTGGTGGACAGCATTATGGCTAAATACCGGCCCAAAACAAGACAAAAATTGACTATGAAGTTATGAAGAATTACATTTTGAACTGTTCTACTACTTTATCCATGATCTATTTTCCTTTTGTTGGTTTCTGGTTGAATCAGAATGGATGTGGCATCCCAAAGACTTCTTAGTGGGTTTATCTCTTATTCAGATGATTATTGTTTGCACAGATGACCTCTGCTGCTGTGAAAAACATTATTTTGCTTAAATTGTCACTTTTATTCACTTTGTACATTGCAGATCATTTCAAAGCAGCATGTCAAATTGTTGTAAAACAATTCAATAACTCAATAATAATAATATTATTGTAAGATATTATTGTAATGTGAATAATCTGTGAACTGTTGTTGCAGGAAAGGCTCCAGTCGATATCTGACAGTGCGGAAGAAGGACGGGACGGAGGCGTCTCGCTCCATCATGACCTGTAACCTCTCTCATAACTCCAGACACATGGTGCAGAGCCTGCTGCAGAGGTTCCCCATCACCAATAAAGAGCGCAGTGAGCTCCAGCCGCGCACGGAGAGAGCCGTCTTCCCTTCCCCGGACTCCAGCGGTGAGTCCCCTGCTGCAGGACACACACAAACAGACCACATTAAAGTCCGCTTTAGCTTCAAGACATTATGAGAGAAATTTACTTCTGAAATAAAATGTTAGTAAAATTAATAATAGAATAATAATACTTATTTTTTAGGAGTATAGCAATTTTTTGTTCTTGATTTAGTTGAAAATTTAAACCCCAAAAATAAAAGCAATTGCTCAGTTTCCTTTGATAAAATTTTTCAAAATAAATTGTTTTTAAATTGTGATTAATTTACTTGACATTTTAATAAATTATTAAATTAAATTAAATTAACTTTTTGATTACTAAAAAATAGAATTCTGATAAATAAAAATGAACAAAAAAGAATCCTAAAATATTAAAACTGAAAAGAAAAACACATTTTTCATAAGACACTAAAATACAAACAAGAAATCGCTGCTTATTTTTAAGTATGCTCTTCCATCTGTATGTAAAACATGTTTTTTCTTTGTTGTTTATGTGTTGTTCCTCCAGACAGTAAAAGCAGGACCAGCGGTCGTCTGAGTCACGGGATTCCTCAGGTTCCTCAGAAACGAAGCCCGTCTGAGCTGGACTGTTTCAGAAGAGCGCTGCCTGTCTTTGAACGTCAGGAGGAGATCATACAAACCATCAGAGAGAACCAGGTGGTGCTGGTTCTGGGTGAGACCGGCTCGGGCAAAACCACACAGGTGAGGACTTGATTCTACACTGCAAGCTGCAGTATCACTAATTATTTGTTGCATTCTTAATGAGAGAATGAACGGGTCCAAACTGACTTCCCCTCTCAGATCCCACAGTTCCTGCTGGACGACTGCTGTCGGGGCGGGGTTCCCTGCCGGATCTTCTGCACTCAGCCCAGGAGGCTGGCCACCATCGCTGTGGCGGAGCGCGTGGCAGCGGAGCGCGGAGAGAAGATCGGACAGACCATCGGCTATCAGATCCGCCTGGAGAGCAGGTGCTGCGTTATAACCATAATATCAGGCAGTTTACTGATGATAATAACTCAGCCATGTCTTCTAAGAATGCTTTTGTGCTGTTGGTAGACTCTCAAAGCTTTTAATGTTCTTCATATAGAGGGAGGTTTTTAAAGTGTTTTCTGTTTTGTTTGTTTGTATGTTTATTTATATATAGATATATAAAAAATATGTGTGCACAAAACCAGTCTTAAGTCACTGGGGTGTATCTGTAGAAATAGACAACAATACGTTGTATGGGTCAAAATATTACATTTTTCTTTAATCCAAAATTCATTAGGATATTAAGTAAATATATTTTTTTCAATTTCCTACCATATATATATTAAAACATTTTCGATCAGTAATATGCATTGCTAAGAACTTCATTTGAACAACTTTAAAGGTGATTTTGGCAATATTTAGATGTTTTTTGCTCCCTCAGATTCCTGATTTTCAGATAGTTGTATTTCAGACAAATATTGTCCTCTCCTAACAAACCAGACATCAATAAAAAATATTTTATTCAGCTTTCAGATGATGTATAAATCTCAATAAATCTCAAAATTGAAATCTTTAAATTTTCATGTGTGTATATATATATATATATATATATATATATATATGCAATGACAATTCAATGCAATTCTTTTAAATGTAAATATAATTAAAAAAATTAATAATCACAGCTGATTCGTTACGTCAATGAATCAGTCATTAAACTGATTTTTTTGTTCAATATGTAGATTCATTAAATGAAGCAAAATAAGGCAAAAACAGAAAATACTGTGTTTAAACTGTAACTCACAGTGTTAACTTGTTATTGAACTTGTATACAATCAGTATGACACATGCAGTGATGTAGATATTGCGGGAAAATGGCACATTTGCTGGTGTGATATTGTTAAACTATATCACATGACATAAACACATAAGACAGAACTCATGGGGACAATGAATTTTAGTGCCGTTCAAGCAGGTGTGCGCTTACAAAGCAGGGTTTGTTTGGTTTTTGCAAAGCATGTGACGTAGTTAATTTTAGCTTGCAGATTTTCAAAACAATATGTACGATATTATCCTAGCAGATGAAACATATCTCTTACTCTAGTCAGCATGACAGAACCGTGTTTGTGTAGAAGTGTCTCCATCTGAATAACTGCAGTCGTGCTAATGAATTGTGGGTATTGGCTGCTCCTCAGAGTCTCTCCTAAAACCCTGCTGACCTTCTGCACGAGTGGAGTTCTGCTGCGGACGCTGATGTCCGGCGACGAAGCCCTGTCCACCGTCACGCACGTCATCGTGGTGAGCAGCACACAAGCTCGGACCGACGCTTCTCTGAGTGTTTCTGGCTCAGATCTTAATGTTTTCTGCTCCGGCAGGACGAGGTGCACGAGCGAGATGGCCTGACTGACTTCTTACTCACTAAGATGAAGGAGCTGGTCCAGAAGATGCCTTCGCTGAAGCTCATCCTGTCCAGCGCTACTCTGGACGTCAATCTGTTCGTCAGATACTTCGGAGCCTGTCCTGTTATTCACAGTAAGAGCGCAGACAGAGCAAACTTCCTCTTTATGATGAAGAAACACTGGCAACACTTTAGTTTCCAGTTGTGTAGATGCTAACTCCTCACTTTTATGAGATCAGAGTCACCTGTGAGATCTGCTTAGAGCTAATGAAAGTGTTTTTATGACTGGGGTCTTACAAGGGTTAGTAAAGAACTGGGGACGGTTGCATTAACTATTAAGACTACTAGTCATTTAATTTTTTGGTTTCTTCAACGCTGGTCATAGCTTTTAAACTGAGTTAAGAAAAGGTAGATTGGTAACTAGTTAAGACAAAATCGGTGGCTAAGTTCATGCAAATGACATAGTTTTCATAGTATTTTCTTTACCCTTTACTTCAGAAACTTCCAAAAAAAAGGTAATATTTTATGTATTTGAGGTATGAGAAGTAGGAATGCTGAAGAAAGAGCCTGCATAGCACTTTATCTTTTATAACACGGGATTTTGCTTGTGAAAAAAAAACTCTTTTGGATGTATAAGGTAATAAAATGTAAAAAAAAAAAAAAACTACAAATGAGCATGTAAAGCAAATACCTTTAATATAGTCCTGTGTGGACTGAGGACCATGGCCCCGAACAATGAACAGTTTTTATTGCTATTGTAAACAACGATTAGCGAAAACTGTAACAAATATAATGCATTAACTAAAGGGAACGTTTTGCAAAGCGTTTACAAAACCACAGGGTTGTCAGATTTCATCACTGATTTGAGTTAAATTGGCCTAAACACAGCTTGAGTTTTGTGTAAAAAATAAGTTGTGCCGCTATTTTGAAGATTTTGCGGAAATTACAGAAATTCTGGTTCTTCCCCCAAGAAATATGTAAATATAATAATATGCATCATATTTCATTGGATAAACTGTAAAACATTCATTATTAATATTAATGTTAACTAACAGAGAGCCTGCTTATGGGTTTACTCAAGCTGTGAAATAAAATTTTATTACAAACAAAGTCTGTGTGTTTCAATTTCAGTCTATTTTAAGTCAGTTTATGTTCAGTGGCATGTTATTTAAATAAAAATACAAATACTTTCTTTAATTTGCATTTCTGCAAATCTGCACTGCTATCTTCGGGAATTGAGTTGGAGCTTATAAAGGTTAAGCACAACCCTGATATGAGTGTTTGTGTCATGATTCACTGGATTTGATGTTTTCAGAAGCAAGTGTTGAATAATAACGTTGAATTGTCTTTGAAGTCAAAGGTTGTCCATATGAGGTCAAGCAGCTCTTTCTGGAGGACATCCTGCGGACCACCAGCTACACCAACAAAGACATGACCAAATACAAGAAGGAGGCGCAGAAAGGTGACGCTAAACGCTGAAATACTGAAATAGTTTGGGATGATAATTACGATTTGTGTTATGTTTCTAGAAGAAGTCTCTTCTGCTCATCAGGTCTGCATTTATTTGACCAAAATGCAGTAAAAACAGTGAAATATTATTCTAATGTAAAACAGCTGTTTCTGTGAATGTGTTCAACTGTAATTTATTCCCTATAATGATCAATTTAATGTATAATGTCTGAATAAAAGTACAAATTATTAAAAAAAAAAATCTAAAATCCCAAATGTAAAGTTGAAATGTTTTGAGAATTTAAATCGTAGAAATTAGTTTTATATATTGTGCAATAATATGCTCTCAAAATATTATAACTTCAATCTCGTAAATGCTACAAATTAATTCTTATAATTTTGACTTTATTCTCAATATGTTTTGACTTTATTTTCGAAACAATTCGACTTTTATTCTCATAATTTTGACTTCAGTCTCGTAATCTAATATTTTTCTTAAATATTTGTAAACGTTGCACTAAAACTCTGTTGTAGAAAACAGATACTTTATATTGAAATAATATTTCTCAGCTTTTGCTGTAATTTTGATCAAACAGAGCAGTTACGTGTCCATCAAGCGATTAGAGTAATGAAGCCTGGCTCTCTGTGTGTTCAGAGGAGAGACGGCAGACGTCTCTGACGGAGTGGTGTGACGCCCGTCTAGACGTCTCACAGCCGGACGCTCCGAGGGAAAAGACACACACTTGTGTCCTGCAGGAGAACGATCTGCTGGATGATGGCGGCGACAGCGTCTTCAGTCAGATGGTACTGTCTCTGCACGTTCTTCTTTCTCCTGTTCAGTGATCTCAGGTGTGTTTGCTGGAGTCTGGTCTGGTTTCTGTTGTCTGTGTGCAGAGCGAGAAGGACGTGGCCACGCTGGAGCCCTGGCTGCTCAGAGAAATGGACGCCTGTATCTCCAACATCTTCTTAAACCAGGACGCCGACGCCTTCGTGCAGCTCTTCAATCTGATCCTGAACGAGAACATCAGCGGTAGGGCTGGAACCGGGGCGTAGATTGTGGGGAGGATAGGGCTACACGATAAATCACAAGCAAAGGCTGCCATAGTCATGTGCATCCTGTCAGTGAAGCGCGGTTCTGTGATCAGTAGTAAATGTCCAGTCGAAGGCCAGAGAAACTGGTTTGCAGAATAAACAGAAGATTTAACAAGCTTGTGATCCGATCCTATCTGATTTTAACAAGTTTATGGTCACTAAATGTGCTTTCTGAGGTAAAGGAACAGGAGGACTCGCCATAAGCTGAGCTAGATTTCTATCCCTAAGAAAATTAATTATAAGTGGATTCATTTAAAGAAAGAGAGGTTTCAGTAAATCATTGTTTATTTGGAAAAAGTAAATAAGTAAATAAATAAAATATATATATATATATAGTAGTACTTTTTCTTTGTGTTATATCGAAACCATACCAAACCGTGATGTCAGAGCCAAGGTGTGTCATGTTTGTGTGCTGTCACAGTTTTAATTAGCGCTAATGAAGTCTAATGTGCTCCCACTCTCGTGTGTTGTGCTCTTTCAGTGGATTACCAACACAGTGAGACGAGTGCCACGCCGCTGATGGTGTCCTCCGGACGAGGGTTTCTCAGCCAGATGGAGCAGCTCCTCAGCATGGGCGCAAACGTCAACATCAAAGCCTCCAACGGCTGGTGAGGAGTTAGAAACACAAAACACACGACCGATATGGGTGTAACAGCAGTTACTGATGTCTACCAGCAGGGTTATTATTGTTTACATAAAGCTAAAGGCATAAAAACAACTCCTTTAGCTTTATGTACCAAGTCATTGATCATACACTATATGAACAAAAGTTTTGGCACCCCCTTCTAATGAACAGGTTTGATAACTTCAGCAATTTCTATGAGCACAAATCTTAATTTGCAAGCATGAGATGATATTCTAGGAAATTGTGTGCTTCTAATTTTATAGCATAAGTTAAAATTTTCCTTCAGATCCACTTGTAAAATAATATTATCCCAGTTCATTTAGTTTTTTATGACCATTTTGTGAAATGAGTTATAGTAAGTACAGTCTTTTATAATAAATTTTTGAACTGCTTTATTTTTAAGTAAAAGCTTGCTTTGCGTGTCACTGTCCAGATCAGATCTAGAATAACTTGAGCTGCTCATCTCTGAGAAGTTCAGTAACAAGCAGCACATGTCAATTTTTGAAACGTCTACTAAGTAAATAAATGTAAATGTAATGTTTATTTCAGGACTGCTCTTGACTGGGCCAAACACTTCAATCAGACTGAGGCTGTAGATCTGCTGGAGTCTCACATGTGAGCATTTCACAGATTCTGTATGTACAGCCCATGCAGAGGGTATGTTGGTAAGCTGTGTGTGTGTGTGTGTGCGCAGATGGTGTGTTGAAGCAGGTCAGCTGGACGAGTCTTCTCTGGTCCAGACGGCCACATCAGAGCTGAATCCTGAGGACCAGGAGCTGCTCAAAGCGTATCATCACAGTTTCGACGATGAGAAAGTGGACCTGGATCTCATCCTTCATCTGCTCTGCAGCATCTTCCAGAGCTCTGACGAGGGTGAGACCTCACAGTCATATCTGCTGTGGGCAACATCCGTTTCAATCTTGTTTTGAAGTCTTTATTTAGAGTTCCTGCCAAGCTGTTTAGGAGTAAATATCATTAAATCTTTTTCTTTTCTTTTTTTTTTTACTATTAAGAATTTGTTCCCCACTTTAAGAACATTTTTTGATCAGTTCTTATTACTGTAATACAAAATATTTTTCTTTATTTTTAATGACAGCATTTTTTATATAATTATCATTGCTTTAAATATACTTGATACAAAGTTTTTATTATAGAAATTCTTCTGTCTTGTTTGACTTTTGTTCTCTTAACATATTTAAACAGGTATTAATCAGGTTAATATTTTTTATTTTCAGGCGCAGTGTTGATATTCTTGCCTGGCTATGATGAGATTGTCTCTCTGAGAGATCGCATCCTCTTTGATGATAAAAGGTTCACAGATCACCAGCAAAGGTCTGTGAGTGTTTATAAATCAGATGTGTCAAATCCCTTGGGCCGTATTTCTGAGTATAACACAATATTGGGACTTATTTGATCAATAGTGTTTTGATTGGATTATTTAAAGTGAGCTGTGAGATATATTATTTTCTGTTTTGTTTTTTTATGTTTTACTTTCAGAGGCAGAAACAGTCATTGTGTTTACTGAAAGATTGTTTCATTTCTTGAGAATTGCTTGCAGTTAAATACATATATAAATGCAGTCAGATATCTTTTATTAAGAAAATAAATTTGTAAAAACATGTCTCTGTTGGTTATTGACAAGCTAACGGTCCATCAGCAGGTTCCAGGTGTTCATCCTACACTCTAGTATGCAGACGTCAGACCAGAAGAAGGTTTTGAAGAATACACCTAAAGGTGTTCGTAAAATAGTGCGTATCTGTTTCTCTTATTTCTGTAAACTTCACACAGACTCCTTTAAATGAAAACAACTTGGACAATCTCCTCTCATTCACCAGATTCTCTCGACCAACATCGCAGAGACCAGTATCACCGTCAACGATGTTGTTTTTGTCATCGACTCCGGTAAAGTTAAAGAGGTCAGTCTGCTGATGATCAGGAGGAATGTGTGTCTTCATCAGGTCTGGAGAAATGTGTCTCCGCAATGGAAGTGAATGGGTGCCGTCAGAATAAGAGTCTGATAAAAACATCAGAATAATCCACCGGACACTCCAGTCCATCAGTTAACATCTGGAGAAGACACAAGATCAAACTAATCCAGCATTAAGATGATTTTAACTCAGATTAACTCAAGACCATAATCCATATGAACTCAGTGAAAATGTGTTCTGGTCTGAATCAGGAGAGAAATCTGCACAGATCAAGCAGCGTTTAAGAGCGCTCTAAACTAATATGAGTCTGGATTTTAATGAGACAACAGGAGACGCACTTTTTCACTGGAGGAAAAGTTATTATGGATTTTTTTTTCAATTTAAATAGATTTAATGCTGGATTAGTTTGATCTTGTGTCTTGTCCAGATGTTAACTGATGGACTGGAGTGCTGTGGATTATTCTGATGTTTTTATCAGACTCTCATTCCGATGGCACCCATTCACTGCAGAACATCCATTTCTTTAAAATGACATTAAAAAAATTCTATATATACATATATATTTATCCATATATAATATATACTGCTCAAATCTGGTCCTTTTTTAAAAAATCCAGTTTTAATTTTGTATAACTGGACAAAGCCTAGAATGAAGCCGTTCTTGTGTTGTTCTACAGAAAGCCTATGACGCTCTGAATAATGTGACCATGCTGAAGATGGTGTGGATATCGAAGGCCAGCGCTCTGCAGAGGAAGGGCAGGTAATTCAGCGTCTGTCTGTGTCTCAGACATGATGAGCGTGTGATTGTAGAACTGATGGAGACGCTGTTTGACGTGTTGTTTAGAGCGGGCCGCTGCAGACCGGGCGTCTGTTTCCATCTCTTCAGCCGTCTGAGGTTCAACAACATGCTGGAGCATCAGGTTCCTCAGCTGCTGCGCATGCCACTCCAGGTACACGCGTGTGCAAACACATGTGTACGAACCCTGTGCACCAGCCATAGATAAAACGTCTGTGTGTGTGTGTTTCAGGAGCTGTGTCTGCACACTAAACTCCTGGCTCCCATCACCTGTCCGATCGCTGAGTTCCTGTCTAAAGCACCTGAGCCGCCTCATCTGCACACGATCAAACACGCCGTACAGATGCTGAAGGTCAGACAATGACTGCTTTCTGGTCACAGCAGCAACCAAATAATCCATCTGTAATCAGATGGAGGGTGAAATCGGAGCCTTCATGTAAACACTTCACTAGATCCAACTGAAAGGAGTGGTGTAGATCTGATTAAAAAGATCATTTTCTGCATGTAAACAGCTGCTTTCTAAGTTAGATTGACATGCAGTGCTGTGTACAATTCCGTGCAAAAGTTTGCACCCCCTACAGTAATGTCTTGTTGAGCAACATATTTGATCATCAGGCTTATATGGATCATGTGAACCTGGAGCACAAAACCAGTCATAAGGGTCCATTTTTAAAGTTGAGCTGAATAAATAATCTTTTCATGGCTGTATGGTTTGCTGAGATACAACTATTTCAAAATCTGGAATCTGAGGGTGCAAAAAAAAAAAAAAATCTAAATATTGATAAAATTGTCTTTAAAAGTAGTCCAAATGAAGTTCTTCAAGGCATATTACTGATGAGAAATTAAGGTTTGATTTATTTACAGTAGGAAATTTACAAAATATCTTCATGGAACATGATCTTCACTTAATATCCAAACGATTTTTTGAAAAAAAGAAATTGTATAATTTTGACCCATATTGTTGTATTGTTGGCTACACCTGTGCTGTTTATGACTGCTTTTGTGCTCCAGGGTCATGTATAATCTGGTATAGTGAGAATATGGAGGAATAAACGGCTTGATTTTATTCTAAATATGTATTTGCTGCAGATGCTGATATTAATACAATGAGATCTTTATAAAACGGTGCAGCAGATACAGATATAAAATGATCTAAATATCATCATCGCTCTAGATCTCCAGTAACATGTCTCAATAAGATGATATATAATGATCAAACACATAATGCAGTGCTGAATGAGAGCTCCTCAGAAGATGTGAGATGTTTTGGAGGCTTGTGAAGATCATTGATCCGCTGAGGAACAGTGAAAGTAAAGCTCCTCAAAAGATCCTGATGATCAGATTCTTCTAGAAAAGGATCGAGCTGCTTCAGTCCAGTAAGAGTAACTCTTCTTCTTGGCAGACCATCGATGCGATGGACCCCTGGGAGAACCTGACGGAGCTGGGCTATCACCTCGCTGACCTGCCCGTGGAGCCACATTTAGGGAAGATGGTTCTGTGTGCTGTGGTGCTGAAGTGTCTGGACCCCATCCTCACCATCGCCTGCACACTCGCCCACAGAGACCCCTTCGTTCTTCCCGCTCAAGCCGCTCAGAAGCGTGCCGCCATGCTGTGCAGGAAACGCTTCACCGCCAACACCTTCAGCGACCACATGGCTCTGCTCCGCGCCTTCCAGGTCAGACTCCGGCCGGAGTGTGGGCTTAGTGATTAATTAATTGGCACATTGTGTAATTAATTAAATTTAAAAAATTGTAATGGCTTGAGTGCCCTAGTAGTTTGTGGTAGTCAGACGTGTGTGTGTGGATCGGCGCAGGCCTGGCAGAAGGCTCGCAGTGATGGCTGGGAAAGAGCGTTCTGTGAGAAGAACTTCCTGTCTCAGGCCACCATGGAGATCATCGTCGGGATGCGAACGCAGCTTTTGGGGCAGCTTCGAGCTACAGGTCAGATTTCCTCAAAGATCTTTAAGTTCACAGTCTCCAGTAACTGAGTCCTGTTTGAGAATCTGAAAAAGAGCCACTCTCGTCCCATTAAGTGTTTTAAGAGGAACACATCAGGGTTTTTTTTGTGTCATTTCTGCTTATTTTATTTGAACTAGTAACTGTATTCAGCTTTGCATAAAAGAAATCAATAAATGAATGCTAAAAAGAAATTAAATCTCCCTAAATTAAAATAAATGATAAAAGAACATGATAAAATTAAGACTTATTATATATATTT
>JAUCMR010000107.1:25315290-25345004 GCA_032357425.1 Enteromius argenteus
AATGTTAATGTACTGCTAGTCATTTGTCCTGCATTACTTATTGTTTAGTTTTGCATGAATTATTAAACTTTCTCATTAGTTCTCTGGGAAGAATGAAAAAATAGTAGTTATTGATTAGTTAATAGCAAACTACTAGTGTCATCTTTGTGCTATTACTTACTAATTCATTAATCAGAGTTTCTTGTTTGTTAACAGTAGTTACTAGATTGTTAATGTTACATTCCTCATTTGTTCCTGTGTAGTTATTGATTAATGACGGAACCGTATTCTAAAGTGTTACCGAGATGAGGTTTCAGCTGTCGCTTGAAGATTGCTAGCATTCTGGATAGAGATCATTCCAGCAGCCAGGATCAATGAACAAAACGGTGAAGGTGTCACTTACCTGTAGATCTCAGGCTTCTGGAGTGGATGTAGATTAACAAGAATGAGTGGAAGTAGGAGAGTGCTGAGCCTTTGGCTGTTCTGCTGACTGGGGTTCCTCAGGGATCCGTTCTTGGACCGCTCCTTTTCTTGTTATACACTACAACAGATTTCTGACTGAACTTGAAGGTGTAATCATGTGAAATCAGTCGGAGTGGTAGGGAAGGAGCTCAGTCTTTGCCAGATTGATCTGAAGGTGATGTTCTTTCATCCAGACCGTTGTTATTTTACTAAATGAGAAACACTGGCGACTAAACTGCCCGAATGATTCTAACGTACTAAATCGTCACTCGAAAGTAAATAACATGCTTCATATTCCCCATACAGTGCAATCAGTCATTTGTTTCAACTGTTTTATTTACAATAGACAAAAAATACAAACATATTTACATCTTTACACTGATTTATGCGATTGCCTGATCCACCGAACCGACTCACAACATCCATCAGGCCTCGCATCTGCATCCAGTGTTTACAGATCAACATCTCTCACAAACATCTCACCGTTATACTCAGAATCACTGCTGCAGACCTGAAGACACACTGAACGGTTCGTGTTTTGTCTTTGTGCCTTTAAAGCTTTAAATTATTGCTGAAGTGACTCGTCATGCACAATTGAATGGCAGTGAAGTCTACTTTATCTTAAAGAGCAGGTAGAAACATCAACATACATGATATTAAAATGTGCTGCAGGAAATGTTTTGTCATATTCATAATTTGTTTTTGTCATATTCCTGTACAAATATCTAAACATTCTTAAAATCAAGACACAGTTACTAGCATTTAATCTTGCATTAATTTGTCTTGTTTTCCAGAACAAATATCTATACGTTTATTTGAGATGCAAAACATGTGACGTTTTCTGAGAAACTGAACAAAACAATAATAATTAAAGCAAAAACAAATATCTGTCACTGGGAATGAATACGTTTTCCTTTTTGGTAGAGATTTATTCTATGTTTAAGCATAAATGTGCCTCATTTGGATCAATTTCTCATAAAACAAGACTTTTTATGGTATTAAGTGAATATATCTTGATTTATGGATCTTCTGAAAAACAAGCCAAGAAACATCAGTTTCTGCAGATGTGATCAGATACAGTGAAAGTTATTAAAAAAGTACTAGAGATCTATTTTCAAACTGTGAAGTGCTGCTAACAGAAGACATTTACACTTAGAGACCAGACAGACTGACTGCAGAAACCCTGCTTTGATTTATGATCCAGTGATCGTTCCTTCACACACATCTTCATCATCATCATCAGTCTGGGGTTTCTCTCACAGATCCAGCAGTGTTAAGTAAATGCATCTTGATTCATGAATCTTCAGATGACAAAAATCCTGAGGAAGAACATCACTGTTTGCACTGTTATCAGTAAAAGCTTTTGCTGTGTTTGTAAAATTATTGTGTATTGGTGATCTATTTTTGAAATGTTAAAGCATTGCTAATACAAGACATTAACATTTAGAGACCGTATTGACATCTGTGAGCCTGGAGCATGACAGCACAGGTGTACGTGTAGAAATACACAACAGTCAAAATGATCTGTTTATCTTTTATGCCAAAAATCATTAGGATATTAAGTGAAGATCATGTTCCTTGAAGATATTGTGTAAATTTTCTCCTGTAAATATATTAAGGCTTCATTTTGGATCAGTAATATGCATCGCTGAGAACTTCATTTGAACAACTTTAAAGGAGATTTTCACAATATTTCGATTTTTTTGCTCCCTCAGATTCCAGATTTTCAAATAGTTGTATCTGTCCTAACAAACCAGACATTAATGGAAAGTTTATTTATTCAACTTTCAGATGACTCATGTGTCTCAATTATGACTGGTTTCGTGCTCCAGGGTCTCAGATTGGCTCTTGGGTTTAGGTTAAGCCAGGTAGCTTTTATAAATATGCCTTAGAGTAAAAACAGTGGCTCTATCAGTGCGTATCTTTCAGCTGGAATAGCCCAGAGGTGCAGTGTAGTCTGGGACTAGACCTAAACCTTTAGTGTTTCATTCAGTTTTCCTGCTTGTGTGTTTGATCTGTGACCTGCATCCAGTGTTTGTTCATTGACTCTCATCTTCATCATCCTCTTGGAGCCTGTGGTGTGTCTCACAGTTATTGCCGCAGGTTTGTGCTGATTAAAGTGCCTGGCCCGTGTCCGTCTGCGTCTGCTCTCAGAGCACCAGGCCGGGGACGTGGCGCAGCAGTGCAGGGTGTGGAGCGGCCGGAGGCTCTGGGTTCGATACGGCGGGTCTGTGTCGCGCGCTCTTCTGATGCGCTCTCAGGCCGGCCAGCTGCGAGTAGGCGCTCTGGCACACGGTGCACTTGTAAGGGCGCTCGCCGGTGTGCAGACGCACGTGGTTCCGCAGCGTGGACGACTGACTGAAGCGACGGCTGCAGAAGCGGCACACGAAGGGCTTGTCCAGCGTATGGATGCGCATGTGTGAGCGCAGGTTACTGCGAGAGTTAAACCCTCGGTGACAGATCACACAGCGCATACGGCTTGAGGACGAGGACGAGGACGAGGAGGACAGTGAGGAACAGCCGGCCTCGCAGGAGTGAGAGTCTTCTGCTGAGGAGCACAAACACTGTCTCAGACACCAGACAATATAGAATCAAGAGAAATAAAAGGATGTACTCAACTCACAGAACATGGTTTGTCTCAAGGGCAGAGTAAATATTATGTTAAAATAGTATATTTGATATAAATAAAATCTCAAGAAGTCATTAAAATTAGCAAGATCTCAAAAATGTATATAATCTGGAAAACAAATCTCATAAAAGTATTTAAAATGAATAAAACCCTGAAAACCCTTAAAATAAAAAAAAATCCATCAAATTAATAAAATCTTAAAAAGTCATGGAAATTGATAAAATCTTAAAACTTCATGGAAAAAATAAAACCATGAAAATGAATAAAATCATAAAAGGCCACTGAGAATAATATATATTTTTAAATGCCATGAAAATGAATAGCCTCTTAAAAAAGTGCTGAAATCTGAAACATTTATAAAATCCTAAAAAGTCATGGGGAAAAAAATAAAATCTCTAAAACTCATGAAAATGTATAAAATCTCAAAAATGTATAAAATCTCAAAAACTCATGAAAACAGATAAAATGTATTCACAGTTTACATTAAAAAAAAAAGTTTATTTCACAATTTTTTTATATATATAAAAAACAAGTTGTTAGAGGTTTGTTAATGGTCAAGCTTGACTAATGCAGTCATTTAATGTTTTTATAACTATTTTTCATGCTGTATTAATTTTATATTAGATAATATTTCATATAGTGCTTTACATGGGACATTATGAAAGCACCCAGAATAACACCTGAACAGATATTGTTCTTATAACACTGTGGGAGATCAATCCCATCATGCACCACTAGAGGGCGCACGTGCTCGTGTCTCCCACAGAGAAGCATCTGCTCCACATTCCTTCCTGAGCTCTTAAACTCAGACTAACGAAGCAGTATAAAGCTGAAGAGGTCATAATGAGTGTGACTGTTGTCAGGTGAAGACGTACCGCTCCTCTTCTTCTGCTGCTCCTCTTCTGTTCCCGGAACACCAGGAATTCCCAGGAAAGTGTTGTGAGAGTTCCCGTACCACACCAGCAGCTCCTGCTCCGGAGGAATCGTCTGCAAACACACACACACACACACACATCAGATCTCAGCTGCCATTTACTGCATTATGAATATTGAGTATATATTTAAAAATAAAAAAGTTCTCCATGCATTCAAAATGTCTATTTTGTTTTGTTTTTGCAAAAAACGTTGCATTTTATCATTTTGCAAACATTATTGGAACATTAGTTTTTAATATTCTCTGAATCATCTGAAACTAGTATGATACGTAACACATAACAACAACAAATAAAACGTATCAGAAAAACATTCAGTGAATTATATGAAGTAAATAATGTTTTTGTGCTAAGATTCTTAGAACATTTTGTTATAATGTCACAAAAATAAATATATTTCACTGAATTTTTAAATTCCACTAAAAATGGCAAATTTTATGCTTTTTGCATTAACAGACAAAACTAATTTAGTGACAATTATTCTTTATTCTTATTCTTAGACAATTGAGAAAATTACATAAAACTGTTTACATAAGATGGTTTGTCTAAAGCTCCGGAGATCATAGGAAATATTATATGTGCTATTTTATTTTACATTTATTTGAGGTGCCATTATACATCATATTTTATATTGCATAATTTTTTACAACCCTGTTTTAACAATCTATCTGAGTCAGGGTTATTAGGGTAACTTACACACACACACACACAAAGCTATTTTATTGTACCTAAAGTAAAGTACATTTATTAAAAGGAATATTACAATTCCAATAAAAATAAACATTTTGCGCTAATTTTATTGTATACGCATTAACACAGATTATTATTTTTTTTAAAAAGACAAATGAAAACAAAAAACAAGAGATAAAATCCCATTAATGTCCCTGCTGTTCATCATGTGTGTGTTTGTGGAGAGGGTGTCTGACCTCCAGGGTCTTGTAGAAGATGCTGGAGCCGATCTGAACCACCTCCAGGTTCTGCTCCTGCTCGTTCCGAGCACATTTGATGTAGGTCATCCAGCTCCTCTGATCCTCCTGACTGGCGTCGATGAAGCAGCGCACCGTGCCGTCCTCGTTAAACACCTGAACACACACACAGCTCGTCATTAAACCGCTTCATCTCAACCAGTCCCATGCAGAATAATGAGCCCACACACACACCTCCCACATGAGGTTATTGTTCTTCCGCAGGTCCACATGCTCCGGGGACACCACCCTCCCAGAGAACGGGCCCATCTCGGTGCCAGCTTTGATCCAGGTCTTGGAGAAAATCCCCAGCCCTTCTCCAGGGACCGAGCTCTGAGCGATGATGACCTCGCTGGGCAGAACCAGACTAGACAGCTTCTGCACCTCTGCAGGAGACCATCCACATCAATAAACATCAGCGCTCTTCTGTACTCACACCCATCAACAACTTTATACATCCAGCACAAGAGGGACTTTAGATTATTCAAATGTGAGCCTGGAGCACAAAACGTCATAAGAGTGCATTAAAAAAAACTAAGATGTATGCATCTGAAAGCTTAATAAATGATCGTTCCACTGATGTCTGGTTTGTTAGGAGAGGACAATATTTGAGATACAACTATCTGAAAATCTGGAATCTGAGGGAGCAAAAACATCTAAATATTGAGAAAATCTCCTTTAAAGATATTTAAATGAAGTTAGCAATGAGCATATTTAAATTTTACAAAATATATTTATGGAACATGATCTTTACTTAATATCCTAATGATTTATAGAAAGAAAATGGATAATTCCATATTTTCATCCCATTCAATGTATTGTTGTCTATTTCTATAAATATAGCTGTGTTCTGTATGTTCTTCAAACCAAGAAAGAAAAGATGGGTAACACTTTATTTTACACTGTTACACGCTACATGTGCTTACTATTACAATAACAATAACTCTAAGCCAAACCCTAATTCTAAACCTAACCATATACGTGTAATTAATTAATATTACCTAAATGAATAATTACAATGTAACAAGGACACCTTAAAATTGTAACCAAATGTTTGCATAAAAACCGCATCTGGAGCCTTAACTCGGTAACACTTCATTCTACGCTGTCCTTGTTACACTTTACATGTGCTTCTTATTATAATAACTATTAAATATACATGATTACAGGCAAGTAAGCTTGAGCCAAGCACTAATCCTACACTATAAGTGCGTGTAATGAATTATTATTACTCACTGTAACAAGAACACCTTTTAAATGTGTCACATGCTAATAATATATCACATGAATGACCAAATCATTAAAATGGGGATTGTTAAGGATGCTATATTAAATATACACGTCAAATCTTAACAAGCTGCAGATAAAACAATAAAACACAAATAACACTTTTTAGGTCGCTTGAAAATGTAAACGAATTGATATTAAAACGCTCGTGAATATGATTCGTTTTGCTTGTTTTAATGAAAACATTCTGTCCGTTCTGTGATTTATTAATATCCCGCGTTATGCTGGTTTTAATTAAACATTTAATCTGCACTTTTTCAGTCATTTCAAAGAACAAAGTAGCGTTCATAAAAACACTTTCGATGATTCCAGCTCATCTTTGGAATGACGCTTGGGCAGACGCGTCGAAACGAAGCCCCTTTATTATTATTTTGGTCACGAAATATGACCTCTATTTAACCGGATTAAGTGCGTTAAATGTTGGGGAGGGAAAGTGTAAAAGCGCATTGAAAGCCGCCTCAAAAGCGCCAAAGAAAGACACTCGCATTTAACGTCAAAATCAAAGAATCGCGCATTTGTCGCGCACAGAACGCTGAGGAGAGGTGAAGAACGCATTCGTTCCGCTTTCACTGACACTCGTTATTCTCCACTGACTCATTCCACATTCATTATCCTTTCACCACGTTTGTAGCAATAAATGTGAGTGAATGAAGCGATGGCTTGTTTAAAAACACGCAGGAATTTCGCAAACAAAAAGATGGAAAGGCGATTAGCTGCTTGACATGCCGTGAATGAGGACAGAAAGAGCCGTTCACGGTGCGTTAATGGAGAGAAGCGGAGATGCCAGCGCAGGAAAAGAGCCCTTCCAGAGAGCCCTGAATGCGGGATAAAGCTCCCAGAATAGGCATCTTTTCTTTGGCTTTCTCAGGTCAAGCACAAAGTTAACCAAATGAATTTAAAGCCGCTTCATTCAGTCATCAGCGGTTACGCGCAGAACGCGCCGCGTCCCAGAGCACCTTTCACCGCCTTAAACGGCTTCAATGGAGCGAAAGAAAAGAGACAAAATGCTGGAGAACGGCATCCTTCAAGGAGCTTGGGAAGAAATTCCCAGCAGACGAGAGAGAGTTTGTTCCCACTGACAGATCGCGACGAGTTTCGCTCCTAAAAGTTCAGCGACAAAAAAAAGTGCGATCGAAAAGCGCCGAATTCAAAGGGTTTTGTGTTATTATTACTTCACGCAAAATAATCCAACACCAAACAAACAACAACAACAACAAATAAACATTTATCCAAATATACAAAACGAAATAAAACACGAAACACGTCAAGCGTTTTTCCGTTTCGCGCAAATTATTAGAAAACCCTTTTCTCGCGAACGCCTTTATTTAATCAGCTCTATTTTACAGTAATGAAATAAATGCAATTTCCTTCTCGGAGGCAATTTGAAATTCAACAATAATACAATTCTACTATCATGAAAACATATTTAAAACACTTATTTCTGTTTAATTCATTTTATCCTCGCACGATCCAGAACTAAAAGATCTCTTGTACAGATCAACACTTCGCTTTGAATTGATCGAAATATATCTCTGATAATTTCCTCTTTATCAAGCTGAAACAGACACGATGATTTATTAATTTTGTATAATCGAGCGCTTCAGGTACATTTGGACACTTTCTGAGTAAACATATTGTCCAAATCATCCAGGATTCATACTCTTCTTCAGTCAGCTCAGTACAAACAATTAACAATTACCATGTTTGTTTGTTTTTGTATATTGATTAGCTTTTTTTATAGATTTTTCGAAGCACATGCATGTTAATCTGCGGTCAGAAGCATGGTCAGTGTGTGCTGACCGTAGCTGACCTCTACAGAAGCGTGGTCTGCTCGTGTCTGTAGTAGAACTGTCCATCTCACCTCCGGTGAAGGACTGCGCCAGAGCCTCGGCGGTGAAGGCGGTCCTCTGCTGCTCCTCGCACGGGTTCTCTCCCAGCACGTTCCTCCATCGACCGTACAGAAAACTGTGCAGGATATCAGAGGTGATGATCTCACACAGCTGAGACCTGAACCTGGACTTCAGCGCCAGAACCGAGCCCATGGTGCTGAGAGCGACTGATGCTGGAGGACGGAGCAGCTCCACTTATAGGAGCCTGTGTGGCTCTGATCCTCTAATTAGTTATTAATGACCCCCGACCCACCTACACACACACACACACACACACAGCTCTTTATGCAGGAGCCAGGCCACCCCTTCAAGACACACACCCAATGAGAAACTCTGTCTTTGTGAAGAGAGAGAGAGAGACAGATATGAGAGAGAGACACCGACAGAGAGATAATCTCTCATAAGTAGCTCTGTAACACCTGTACAGAGGCTATTAACACATCACAGCCTGCAATTATTCTCACACATTTAACCAGCTGCTATTAACCACAGTCTCTCATGACATACTATTATTCTGCATTTCACTCACTTTCTCTTGCTGCGGGTTTTTCTTTTTTATCCCAATCTGTAATTATTTACCACCAAAGTCGTCTAAGTTTACAGGGCAATGAGTTAAACGTGCTTAACAAATTGTTGCATGAACATGTTGACAGTACTGTATATATACAGTATCATTACGTCAAATATTAATATTATTAAGAATAAGTGTAATGCAGTTTTATGCATATAGTTTATAGAGTATGCACTTTATACAGTTTCAGTAATCATGTTTTATATATATATTATTTATTGCTCTCATTTCAACACATTTGCATTCTTATAGAATATAGAATTAAAAATTTCTATTATACAATAAAATGTATATTTGATTTTTAAATGCAGTGTCTAGTTATACATAATGTATACAGTGTCATTATATTCATAAGCATTATGTATGCATTTATATTATATATATATAAATAGGCTTTATATTCTACCTAAAAAATATATATTTTATATTTTTACACATTGCTATATTTATATATTTATCAAACAATCTAAAATACTAATAAAGATTTGATGTATAATACAACACACATGGATAACTAGGCAATAATGTAAACGCACAGCTGGAAGGTTTGTCTCTACAGAAATGTCTCTGGTTATTATGTGGCGAGTATTTTTCTCTTGAGCTCATTTTGTATATTATTCTTTTGACTGGTGGCAGATTAACTATTATTGGTGTTCATATGAAGCCCAGCACTCGGCTGCACTCCAGCTTTGTGAGCATTTTCCCACTTTCCTCCAGCAGGAGAACATCTTTATTCCATTCCCATCCCACAGGTTCTCTTTCTTTCGATGCAAATCAGTGTGTCATGCTGTTCTGAGAGCAGTACACTGGAGATCATCAGGGTTTGAGAGCAGAGGGAGAACACACTCAACAGCTGCACTTCATCTACTTTACATGTCTCTAAATGAAGAATTCAGAAATTAGTCAAATTTATAGTCAATTAACTATTTTTGTTGCTTATAAAGCTTTTTATAAACAAACATATACAAATTTGCCTCATCATCATCACTGAACCCTGATTCTGTCTGCTGTGATCCGTGTCAGTCTTTGAGACATCGAACACAGAGAAGAAAACAGATGTGAGATCAAGAGAGACTGATCCTCCATCAGACCAAGAGTACCAAAACTCAGATATGAAATGGAAAAAATGTAATAAAATCCCTGAATAAATCAACTGGTAATGCTCAGAGACTCCTGAATCTGATTGTCTATTTGAACATGTTTAGTTGTGTTTGTTCAGACATTGTTACCACCTACTGACCATTACATGCACCACTAACACTCACTCTCTTACACACACACACAGCTGCCACTCCCTGCAGTTAAGTGTTTTATCAGTGAACGCCTGAGGGCAGGGGAAAGGAAACTCATCGGTGTTTAAAAATCCATTTAGACCAATGAATCCTCCCACAAACCACCTCTCACTAACACACACACACACACAACCGCACTTCAATTAAAGTAGACCCCAAACCAGATGCATTATCGACTCTTACGAACACAGGCTCTTTAGATCGTTAAAGGAACAGTTCACCCGAAAATGAGATCTTCAAGATCTTCATGCTGGATTAGTTTGATCTTTAGTCTTCTCCAGATGTTAACTGTTGGACTGGAGTGCTGTGGATTATCCTGATGTTTTTATCAGACTCTCATTCTGACGGCACCCATTCACTTCCATTTTGTGAGAAGTATTCCTTCAAATTTACATGCACTACAATGAGCAAACATGAACTACACCACAGGTAACTAGCTTTGTGCCGTCACAGAAACCACAAGCGCTTCGCAGATCTCTGCGAAAAGGACAGGGACGAGCAAAGAAGAGGCACAGAGAAGTGGTAGTCTTTCGATCATTTTAATACATGGTTACCTGTACACATGAGGAAGAAAAGAAACACTAAAATTAAACATTTTGAAATTATAATATCCCTTTTCATTAAGCAATGAAGTTAATACTAGATCAATTTGTAACTAACCAATCATACATATATTAGATCACACAGAGTAGAAAGCAAAAATCTGAATTAAAAAGTGATGGGATCGGGACTGTACAGGAGTCCACAGTGTGTTCTGGTGAAGTGGAGGGACCGGCGGTACCAAATAAGACAAGAACGTTTGATCTTTCAATACTCAGAATATAAAAAACTACAAGTAATTAATACACAGGTAGGCTCTCCGAGGCTTAGCAGTCTTGAACGCTTGAAAGTTTACAGAACTACACACATAAAACTTCTCATCCGTCAGCAAGATGCAACATCAAATTTCAAAAATTACACATTCACAATCTTTGACAAATTTCAGTATGAAAACAGAACAGAAAAACAGGGACAGTTTTCCTGTAAAAATGCAGGACAAAAAAGTCTTTGATTTTAATTATATATATATATTTTTAAATAAAGTATTTAGTCAAGTATCTGAGCATACATACATAGTTTTACAAGAGAGCAAAGGCAAAAAAACAACCTCACGATACGCAAGACCACCCTTTCCCCGTCAGATCACCGTAATAAAAAAATTATCCGTTACATTTGCATACGACTACAAAAAACCTCTAAGATCTACAAGTTAAACGTCTGTCAAAATATTAGAGAAACCCATCTTTGTTTCCAAAAAAAAAAAAAAAAAAAACTGAAATAAGATATTGCACCTTTTGAAACCAGAGTACAATAAAATGACAATGAAACAGAATACAAAGTACATGAGGAATTACATCATCAGGAAGCGACCGGCGACGTCGTTGCGTTTCTCGTGTAACAAAAGCATATATTTGTGTAACAAAAACATCACAGTTTTTCATCGCACTGAATTAAAATGCTTTATGTAAATGAAAAAGAACGAAAAAAGAAAACATTTTGTACACATTCTTAAAACATTTCATGACAAAACGAAACGATAACGAATTCAAGACTGCTAAGCCCGCGATCATTTTATTGCAACAGAACTAGAAAAATAATAGATTATATTGCGCGATCGATGAAACGCCGTGACTCCGGGGTTCGTTTTGGCGATACACATCTATATATATATATATCGTTGAATTAAAAAGGAAGAATAGAAAACAAACCAACTCTGAAACGGTCCAAAAGGGATCCCGGAAATCGCCCCATTCGAATAATGGTGTACACAAGTATTTAGTAACAATTGGATGTCCTGATTTAGAAATAGTTCTCTTTTTAAATCATATAAGTCATTCTACAGCTAGTGTTTCTCACTAAGAAAAAAAGTAAAAGTCTTCAAGGCGTTGCAAATCTAGAAACCTCTGTTACAAAAGGTCTGTTTCCTCCTCGCAGTGATTCAAAAATCTTCAACTAAAGGGTCTGCAGTCGCCCGCTTTAATGATCCTGCGGGGCGAGAGAAGAACACACACCGCGTCAGAGCCCACAAACACACACCAAACCTGCGCTAGACTTAGCAGACTTCGTGGTTTTCAAAGTAGGAGCTTCATCTCATATAAATCCTATTTTAGAGAGAAACTTGGAAAACGCTTTTCAGTGCTTTTGCAAGTGAATGCAAGAAAAGCAAAGCTGCATTTATTTGCTCAAAAATGTATTTCTGTGACGTTCAACTGTATTTTCAGCATCATTACTCCAGTCTTCAGTGTCACATGATCTTCAGAAATCAGAATAATATACTGATTTACTGCTCAACACACATTTCTGATTATTATGATGTTGAACGTGCTGCTCAACATGTTTGTGGAAACTGTGATACATTTTATTTTTACATTTTATATATTTTATAATTTTATTATTTGATCAATTAAGTGCATCCTTTTTTTAAAAATTAAATTAATTAATTAATTAACAGAGACTGGACACTGAAGAGTCCATTAGTAATGACCGAGGACAGTCTACATCAACTCAACCTGGTCATAAGTTTAGGGTCATTATGATTTATTCTTGAAAGAAATTAATACTTTCATTCATCAGTGAAGCATTAAATTGATCAAAAGTGCCAGTCTGAAACATAAAAATATTGAGCAGCACAACTATTTTCAACACTGATAATAATCAGAAATGTTCGTTGAGCAGTAAATCAGTATATTATTCTGATTTCTGAAGATCATGTGACACTGAAGACTGGAGTAATGATAAAAGATAAATACAGCTGAACATCACAGAAATAAATTACACTTTAACACAGATTCACACAGAGAAAAGACTTTTCAAATCTTAAAAAGATTTCATAATTTTTACTGTATTTGATCAATTAAAAATGCACAAGAGACTTTTTTTTTCAAAAACCTCTGAATTCCTGCACACGTTTGACCGGTACTGTATGCTGACGTCACATGATAAATATCTATTAAGGTGAGAGTGTCTGTGGAGTGTGTTTATTACCGGGAGGCCGGGAGCCTGTGTCTGTCCCTGGCCGTAATATGCCCCCTGCTGTCTGTAATACTCCACCCAGGCAGCGCTATAGTCTGGAGGAGAGCTCTGCTGAGATCCAGGACCGGCGGCCTGAGCTGCACACACACACACACAGAGAGAGATGAGAACACTGAAGTCCGGCTGGGTTCGACTGACATCAGGAGGACAGACGCTCTTACTCTGTTTCTTGTAATACTCCTCCCATGCTTTGCTGTAGTCGGAGCCGCTGCTCTGGCCTTGGTTCTGTTGACCTGCACAGACAAAACACATAAACTCAGTCTCGATTGATCCACAAACATCACTTACAACCAGACCTGCATGATTCATCAGAATACAACCGTAATCACAAGGCAGCAATTCATTTAAACTGATCTACACAGTGAGTGAAGCGTGGCACTGTGTTTATTCACACACCAGCAGCTCATGATTTCAGCATCTCGCTTCACATTGACTCCATCTGCGTACTGCTCTGAGTAACTTTAATGTGCATTTGAAAACAAAACATACACAAACCATCTTCATAAACTTAGAATAAGCAGCGCTTGTCAAAGAAAGAGAAGTTTTCAGTGCTCCTGCGTCAGAAGAAAACCGTTTCCAACGTTTGAAAAATCATTTGAGCAGCCATAAATATTAGTGTCGTACTTTACAGCTACGAGTAAAATAAGATTAAGCATTAATTTTTTCCCTAAATTGATTTTTCTTAATTTAAAGTGAAATCTTACATTCACAATATTTCTTTTTTATATATATTTTATAACAATAATAATATTCATTATTACTACTACTATATTATTATAGCCATACTGATCCGTAATCTCAAAATTCTGTCATAAGCACAAATCAACATTTTTTTTTAAAAGTAGCATTTTAAAATCACAACGCAATTTTGTAATAAAAATAAATTAAACACCACATTCCTTGGGATACAGAGTGAAAACTAAACCAATCACAAATAAACCTGCAAATGCAATATTCTGTTAAGCGTTAAAGGAGAAGCTCATCAATTAAAGAAAAGGTAACTTTCTTCCAGGATCATTTTCTTGTTTCCTTTTTAGAAAATTGCACAAAGACTTTTACTCTTATAATGCTGTCGATGTCAATAACGGACCGCGTCTAGTTGGGCTTTTTGTGTGAAACAACAAAAGTTGATCCGAGGCTTTTATCAGGACGAGTAACGAAAAACAACAAGTATCCAGTCCATCCAAAAAAAAAAGTGGCAGAAAATAATACAGCAGACCGGGAAAATTGTTAGTCAGGCAAATAAAATGCTCTCAGCCGTGTCCCTTAAGTGTCTCACCCAAACCCTCAGGATGTTTACACAGAAGACACGCAGCTAAGTGTCTGAGGCACTTGCCTAGCTTTTTATAATACTGCTCCCACGCTTTGGAATAGTCCATCTGGCCGCTCTGAGATCCATTGTGACCTGAAATTAGCAAAATGAAATGAATCTAAAGGAAAGTGCTGTTTCTCAGAAGAAACAGCGATGCTTAAAGTGAATCTTACTGGGGTCCTGCTGGCTCTGAGGCTGCCATGTCTGGTACGTGGTTCCCCAACCTCCAGTCATGAACGTCTGTGGACCACTAACACACACACACACACAACATCAGCATTACAAACACTACACAGAACCCACAGATAATCCAGCTAGTCTCAAACAGACCTATACACGCTAAAACCAGTCATCTGAACGCTTCTGATGAACAAACAGACATGCTCATGAGGTTCACTACATCAAACCTTTAACACCAACACTTCCTTCTTTTACGTGATTAATCGAACATCAAATTCAGGTGAAAACCCCCCACACTGCAAAACATGCTTTTCTTGCTTAGATTGTTTTGTGTTTTCTAGACAAGTAAAAAATTATAGTCTTGTTTTCAGAAAGAAAGTGAAAACGAAGCAAATCTTCGCTTAGAACAAGCAAAATAATGTCACTTCAAAAAGAATTTGGACTATTTTTTCCTGAAAACAAGACCATTTTAACTTGTCTAGGAAATCCTTCTCGATTCAGGAATGTTTAGATATCATGGCTAGAAACAAGACAAAAACATCTAAGCAAGGAAAACATTTTTGAAATTGTAAATTTGTGATTCATTGATTTGATTTCTTCAAACAGCAGATTCATTCAAAATCAAAGCAAGTGACTTTATATATTTTAGTTTTTTCTATAGTTAATCACACCATATTTGTGTGTTAAACCGACAGCTCTACAAATCTAAGTTTTGAGATCAAACAAAAAACAAATCATCTTCCCGGAGTGAAAGTCTATATTCTGATTTACTCTCAGACTAAAAATAAGCTGAAACTGGAGTTCTTGATCAGAATAAACTGAAGGAAGGAAAAAAGGAAGGAAGGCACTCACTTCTGATGAGGAGTCGCTGGTCCTTGAGTAAAAGGACTGAGTCCAAAACTGCTGCTTCCTCCCATTCCAGACGCCTTCAAGAAACACAATCAGTCGTTAACAGAGACTGGACACGTTAGCAATGACCAGCACAGTCTACATCAACTCAACCTGGCCCTATGCTTGAAGTTCAGGGTCACTATGATTATTTTTTTTAAAGAAATTGATACTTTTATTCATCAGCAATGCATTAAATTGATTAAAAGTGCCAGCAAAGACATTTATAACATGACAAAACATTTCCATTTCAAATATAAGCAGAACTTTCTATTCTTCTGTGAATCCCGAAAAATAAAATGCATCACAGCTTACACAGAAATATTGTGCAGCACAACTGTTTTCAACACTGATAATAATCAGAAATGTTTGTTGAGCAGTAAATCAGTATATTAGAATGATTTCTGAAGATCATGTGACACTGAAGACTGGAGTAATGATGCTGAAAATACAGCTGAACATCACAGAAATACATTACACTTTAACACAGATTCACACAGAAAACAGATGATTTACGTTAGAATAATATTTCACAGTTTTATTGCATTTTTGATGAAAGAAATGCATCCTCTTCACTTTTTTTCCCTCCCAAACATTTGAAGGCTTTTACATCCAATAAAAGCACTGAGAAGCTGATCACTCACCCCGATCTTCTCGTCTATCAGCTGTCTGGCCATCTCCATCTGCTGAGGAGATCCACGGATGGAGAAGATCCGGACGTTGGGGTCGGTGTTTGGAGGAGGATTTCTCTGCAGCTCCACATGAGCTCCTGACTGCTGGTTGATGTTCTTAATGGTCTCTCCACCTGAGCAGAACACAAACACATCAACACGATCCCTTAACCAGCTCTGTTTCTCACACAGATCCGTCACATCTGATATGTGCTGCTTAAAACCTGAAGAACTGGGAGCTGTAACTAGATTTCATGGATTAAACAGTTAAAAACACCAGAGACAATCAAGCATAAAAACACCAACTTCAGCTAAAAAAAAAGAAAAAGAAAAGAAATATTAAAAAGCTAACCAGATAGAAACAGCAGAGACAAAATTAAAATGAATTAAATAAAATAAACAAAAAAAATTGGAAACTTCAGTCAATCAAACAAATACAGGTGTAAAACAAGTGCTTGCTTAACAACCATATAATCTACAATGGTTTAAAAAGTATGTGGAGACAAGGGAGAAATTAATAATAAAATTAATGAAATTAAAAATAAATAAAATAACTAATAAAATAAGTGTATAACACCTGCTAAAATGGTTTAAAAGGATGGACATTATATGGACGCAAAAGATAGTTATGAATAAATAAATAAAAAACAAAATGTAAAAAATTTAATTAAAATTAACCAATCAGAAATATTAGGAATAAACAAACATTTAAAGATAAAAAAAAAAAAGAAAATCATAAAACTGGCTAATTAAACAGCCATCTACTTATCTACTACAATGGTTTATAAAGACAAACAAAACAAATGAATAAAAGGATAAAATATTTAAATTTGTAAAAAAAAAAACAAAAACAAAACAAGGCATAGTTAACATTTTTTTTAATATAAATAATGGAATGGTTAAATCATCAGCTCTCGGCTGCTGTGCAAACACACAAGAGCTTGGTAAAGAGACACACAGTGATGTCGTCTCATCCAGGCAGCTTGACCCCGACTGACCCGAGCTGAAAACGCTCATCTAAAGCGCTCCTCCCGCTCCGGGGACGATGGACTGAGCCGGCCCATTACACTATTGTCACACAAATTTAACCGCTGCATTAATGAAGCCATTATGAGCTCGGCGTCAGACAGAGGCACGGATAAAGAGTTCACGGACCGAGCGCTTTAGTTAAAGGATGCTGGTTAAAGCCGTGAGACTGCTCCTGGTGGTCTTTAACTGGCACTGAAAAGAGCGTTTAACAATGAGATGTGCGTCTCTCGCTGAGGTCAGAGCGGGTCTGAGAACACAAATCTGCTCCGTCCCAGCCGATCATTCACGCTAAACCAGTCTGAGGACTGATAAAGCACATGTGCATCCTGAACAGCAATCAGTGAAGAAGTATCCTGACAACCACTAGCACTTCAATTATTTGTTCTCATAATTCAGTGTCTAAACATGCAACGCAGAGAAAAAAAATAAAAAATCTAACTTTTTGTAAACATTTAAAATAATTTTTCTTGTTGCATTTGTCATTTTTATTAATAGAAAGCCTTTATTAATTTTATTTAGATTTAGTAAAGTATTCTGACAACTACTATAACTTAAATTTCTGGAATTCATAATTCAGTGTCTAAACATAAAATGCAAATGCAACAAAAAAATAATTAACTTTTTGTAAATATTTTGATCAGTTTTTATATTTTATTTATATACACACACACACACACACACTCATTTCAAGTTTTGTTGTGTGTTTGTCATTTTTTATATTTAGCAATTCAACTGAAATGAGTTTTTAAATTTAATTAGATTTAATTTTATATGAAAATTGTTTTCACCATTGTTTTTTCGATTTCATTTTTTAAAATAATGTCTTTCATAAGGTTTTAAATTATTTCATTTTATTTGTTTTAATACTGCAGCCTTAAACTAAACGAAAACAAGAAATCCTGCCTTTCCGCAAAAAACAAGTAAAATTTTAATTTACATTTTTGGTTTGATTTTAATGGTTTGCTTTTCATTTAACTTTTTTTGTTATTTTATGAGTTTTTATTACTTGTTCATTTTAGTTTATGTCTTTTGTTGATTTCATTGCTTCTGTTTGTCATCATTTGCAAGTTGTTTCAGATAAAAGCGTCCGCTAAACTAATACATTTAAATGTAAAGTTGCTTTTCTCATTTTCATTTACTTTAAGGTTCTAGCTGAAGGCTTTTTTATATATATTTGTATCTTAACGGTTCTTTTTCCAGCAATAAATGTGTTTTTATGATTTTAATTTATGATAATAACCCTGCTATGCACTTAAACAGAAGTGTGAATGTCAAGCGCTTCATTCAGTGATGAACAGAACGGCACTCATCGAACCAACAGCAGTGTTTCAGACCACCCAGAAGATGTTTTACCCCATTGTACTGCAATAAAGAGCTTAAAAGCTCCCTACAGAGTGAACACTAACAAGGGTCATTTATATACACTGACATTTCAGAAAAGCAAAAACAAACTGTATTTCCACAAACTAAAAACTGACTGCTTTGTTTCCAATACAACAAAAATTTACACCCTCTTATAAAGCTTAAGAAGTTTTTATAAAGTTGCTTTAATAAAAGCATCTGTGAATGGCTGACCTTTCCCAATCACAAGGCCACATTTATCAGCTGGTATTGTGTAGGTCACTTCCTGCAAGCCTCCAGGAGTTCCCATGTTCCAATCACCGCGACCTCTGCCGCGACCTCTGGGTCCGACCGGGCCTCCGAAGCCATCACGCTCCTGAAACAGACAGGCGGTAAAACATCAAGTCACTCACGATGTGTAAATTAATTCTGGATGAGGAATTACAAAAGATCATTAATGCATTAAATAAGAAAAGCATAAATAGACATTACAAAGAAACATGATTCAATGCTGCATATTAAACGGATGTTATAAAGAACACTGAGATATGACAAGACTTAAAAATGGACGATACTCCAAAGATGAAGCTAGTGAGTCACTGAATCATTCACTCAACCAATCTGCTCAAATGACTGATTCATTCAGAAATGAAGCAAGTGACTCTTTATGAGCAAGACTCACTTGATTCATTCAGAACTGTGGATTCATCGAGTAACGCAACCCCGCTGAGTGTTGATCAGAGACACTCAATAGTTCTGCTTGGCTTTGATCAAATCAAAATTAGGCAAAAACAGACAATGTGTCATCTTGGACCACAAAACCGGTCATAAGGGTCCATTTTTTAAATATTCAATAAATAATCTTTCCATTAATGGTTTGTTAGGATCGGACAATATCTGTCAGAGATACAACTATCTGAAAATTTGAAATCTGAGGGAGCAAAAACATCTAAATATTGAGAAAGTTCTTAGCAATGAATATTAATAATCAGAAATGAATTTGAGATATTTATGGTAGGATATTTACAAAATATCTTCATGAAACATGATCTTTACTTAATACTTAAGTTTTTGCCACTAGAGGTCGCATTTTCAAAACAATAACAGGCGAATGTCGATGACGCAGTGACAGAGCGTTAAACACTGGGAGATGTCGTTTTCACAAATCATGTTCACAGATGAAAAGCTCATTTATCTCCGTTTTATCACCTAACCACCTGCACATGACTATTACTTACACAATGAATAATGTATATTCGCTTGCCTGTCTATTGTAACACACGATAGCGGAGTCTCTGTCCCGGCCGACGGTTCATTATTTAAATCTGGAATTTCTTTTAATTTACAAATCCTACAGAACTTTTAATATAGTGTAAGCACACAACTGCATAAAAAAATATATAACACTGTGCAAGTGATTTTTGGATATTTTATTACAAAAATCTTACATATTGTGCCTTTAATCCTAATAATGTTTAACATAAAAGAAAAACTACTAATTTTGACCCATATAGTGTATTTTTGTTTATTTCTACAAATATACCTGTGCTCTTATGACTGATGACTGCATGTTCTGTCTAAAACGTTACCTAGTATTAACTTCTTAATTCCTGAACTGTTGTATGTCATCACAATGCTGTAGATATTAGGGAAAGGCAGCACTCTTGCCCGTGTGATGAATTATGATATATGATAGAAACATAGAAGAGTGATTGTTTGTGCTCATTTCTTGAATCTGAGGAACTCTGACTGTCTCACGATCATCAGTACCTGTGCCGTGTGGACCAGATCATTGATGAGGTGAACGGCGTGCTGACACCGGTCCGGCTGACCCATGACCTGAGCGATCCGGTCCGGACTGATCCCATCATCTGAAAGAGACACGATCCGGCTTCATGAGTTCAGATCCAGAGATCACACCAACAGCAGCTCGTTTACACAGCTTTAACCCACTAAACGACTATCACACGTCAAACTATCAAAAACAACTCTTTTAATGGCACTGATAGATTTAGATTAGACTTTTAGACTAATATTTCATGTCTCACACAGACGTAAACAAAACTTTTAATACCAAAAAACGTATTCTGGATGCGACCATTCGTGATTAATTGTTTGATAGCACTATAATTAATAATGATTAATCTTCTATACATGCATAATCACGTTTATGGATAATTCACACACAAAATGTATTAAAAACTACAGTACAGCAGGTTTAATGAACTACTACTTCAGCTCTCTCAGCAGTATGAATATTCATGGGATTGTAAGCAGGCAGTAAACATGTGAGAGAACAGTATATTAATCCCTGTAAACTTCTTAACGCGTCAATGATCCTGCTGCTCCTCCACAGACTTAAGAGATTTGTGATCGAGTGCGTCCCAGCATGCCCTCACCTGAGCTACACAGCATTGCCCCGAAACACACACACACACCTACAGCAGGAGCGGCTCAGACACACACGAAACAAACTACACATAACAACTAACTAAACCCCCAAAAGTTCACAAAACCGCATACTGATGCATGCAAAAATTTGCTCATCATTACCTTTCAAACTACTGAACAAATTTCAGTTCTGTTTATTTTTTATTAAGCTGCTCTGGAAAATCTTGCATTGTAAAAAACAAGCTGCACAAATCAGTTTCATGAAGGTAAAACACTCCTTAAGCATTAAAAGTAAGACAGACTGCATGATTAGAAACTATAAAATAAACCATGACACTTAATATATATTATGGCTATTAAAAATAGTGTTTTCCTCTCACACATCACACTTTCTCATTAAATACGACACATTCTGTAGCACATTCCTACCAGAACCTGAGGCAGTTTAGAGCTAGTGGTTTAAATTTTATCAATTTCACATGCATGAATAATTCTGAAGACATTATTTTATGTACAATCTAGTGCAGTCAAACTATTAATCACGATTAACTGCATCCAAAATTAAAGTTTTAGTTAACAAAATATGTGTGTGCTGTGTATATTTATTATATAAATGTGTATATATGTTCTAAAAAAAAAACTATTATATGTCCAATCACTCAATCAATCATTACACTTTTGCCACTCTTTACAGAATGTAAACTATACGATGCATTCTGAATACTTCATGTCATTAAAACTAATATGCTTGGCATTTGACTGGGCAATACAGTTCATAGCATCAATATACTGGGCGATATTAAAGCTCTTTTTGTCCTGAGATGTAGGGGTGTGTAATCTTGTATGAAGTTAACGCTGCACAAACGTGCGGTTCATCAAAACTGACCTGGCTTAAACTGAATCCTGACTCCTGCGTCATTCTGAATCTTCTTGATCATCTCCCCATTTCTGCCGATGACGATTCCCACAGCGAACCTGGGCACCGCCACCTGAGAGAGAGAGAGAGAGAGAGAGAGAGAGAGCGAGAGACAGAGAGAGAGCGAGAGACAGAGAGAGAGAGAGACAGAGAGAGAGAGAGACAGAGAGAGAGAGAGACAGAGAGAGAGAGAGACAGAGAGAGAGAGAGCAATCAGCACACAAGGCCTTTCAGGAGGTGGCTCTAATGAATTCGGAGCGGAGCGTCTTCTTACATCGATGCTGCTGCCCAGCCTGGAGCCGAAGTCACTGCGGCCGCTCCGGAAGTCTCCCTGATCCTTTTCCCTGATGATCTCCACCACCAGCTCCCGCGCTTGCTGTACAGTACACACACACAGAGTCCATGAAGATATTTTGTAAATTTCTAATCGTAAATTTATTAAAACCTCATCTTTGATCAGTAATATGCGTTGCTAAGAACTTAATTTTCTCAATATTTAGATGTTTTTGCTCCCTCAGATTCCAGATTTTCTAATAGTTGTATCTCAGACATATATTGTCCTCTCCTCACAAACCAGACATCAGTGGAGAGATGATTTATCAGATTGACCCTTAAGGCTGGTATTGTGCTCCAGGGTCATGTATATGCAGTGGATGTGTGACTGTATCTCTGATAAACACACAGACCTGAACTTTATAAGGGTCTCCAGTGATTCTTAAGGGTTTGTCTGATCCAGTGGGCATCGGGTCATCCTGAATCATAATCATCTTTACTCCTGTCCTCTCCTGTGGGCAGACAACATTCATTTACAATTAAACATGTTCATTTTTAATCTAATTAACTACCATGATGTTCAGACTAATTTATCTAACTGATTGCACATCAATTTAACTGCATGACTGAGTCACTGAATCGCTGACTCGCTGTATCTTTCAAAATAACCTGATACAATTAGAAATCAAGCAAGTGACTCATTATGAATGAATCACTGAATCACTCACTCACTTGATTTGTTCAAACAGCAGACTCATTCAGAAAGCAAACAGGTGACTCTTTACCAAAGACTCATTGTTTCACTGACTAACTCTGTTTATTCAAATAGGTGATTCTTTTAGAAACAAATACAGTGATTGCCTGTCTATGAATGAGTCACTGAATCACTGCCTCACTCAAACTTTGCAAATAGCAGATTTACTCAGATATGAAGCAAGTGACTCTTACGAAAGAGTCACTGACTCATGGCAGATGCATTCAGAAAGCAAGCAGTTGACTGTCTTTACTAATGTATCATTGTATCACTCACTCAGTTTATTCAAACGAGTAACAAGTGACCCTATGAATGAGTCACTGAATCATTGACTCACTTGATTTGTTTAAAACTGGATACACTCAGTAACAGACCAACCTGAAGTTGTTTGATGGTGTCTCCTCCCTTCCCGATGACCAGGCCCACTTTACTGGCCGGGATCAGGATCTCCTGGACAGCGCTGTTCCCGTCCATCTGAGTATGGAAGCCCGGTCCGTTCCGACACCGGTCCACGATCTGCCCCAGCAAGCGCTTGGCCTGCCTGACGAACACGAAGCACAGCAGACACATGAGTCCCGCTCATTCAGTGCGTTCTGACACTAATAAAGCAGCAAGGGTTAAACAGAGGGCAGTGCGTTCTTACTCGATGCTCTCTGGGGTCCCGGTCAGGGTGCAAGGCCTGTCCATCATACCTCCACTGTCTGCGGGAGGGACATGACAAAACATTGAAAGCAACTTAAAACTAATTAGAAGCCAAAAAAAGGCACAACACAGACTGTGAGCAAACAAGGAGCACATAGTATTGCGCAATAGTACTAATTTTAGCTCTTTGTGGCTAACGTGACTTCCTTTGTACATCATAATATCTGTTTCTGCATGCTCAACAGCTTCAGAGTTAGTTTTCTCTCTGGATATCACAAAGATATTAGCAATAAATGAAGCTATGACTACAGATGGATCAAACATTTTGACATCCTTTTTTAAAATCAACACTCATACGTTCATCTTCATCACTAAAGCTGTAAGAAATGGCATTATTTGGTAAGACCATTCCAGAAGGAAACAAATATTTGTTTGCATTAATACTAAACTGTAGAGACACAGACCTAGTGGATTTTTGCAAAAATAAAATTATCAATGAAAATTATGACCTACTAAGGAACATATCAATAATTCCTCAAATGTGTCACAACCGTTATTATTAACTATCTAATCATAATTAACAATATGGAATAATTATCCTGCATTGAATATTCATAATGTAAAATATTTAATATTTATTCCATTTATTGCACACTTTTTACACACATTTATCATAATATCTATTTAGTTAATATTTTTATTTAAATTTCTATTTACATTTATGCATAAGAAAAAAGGAAAATTTCATAACATTTTTAGCACTAATGCAATGTCACAAATAACTATAAATTAAAATCAAAAATTTCTCAAATGTATATTACAACCTATAATTACTAATTACATTTGTATAGAATATTATCATTCTAATAATAATTCTACAACCAACAATTACTAAATTGTATGCATAACATTTAATATGGATTAATATTCTCAAATGTATAATTAGAACTTATACTTATTGAATATCTATGAAATATCAGTATAATATAACAATTTATCATATTTAACTAAATTAATTTAATTACTATAATTTTTTAATGACTTTTATTATATATATATATATATATATATATATATATATATATGATAATCTCTTAACATTGTCATTATTATAAAAACATTTTTATTTACATTTAGGCATTTGGCAGATGTTTTTTTCCTTGCATGTTGAACCCATTATTTTCTACAGTTTGAGCTCCAGGAAAGACATGCGTGTTGTTTTTCATACATTTATAATTAAATACAAATCAACATTAGACAGATGCAGTCAGTGGCATCTTAAATCTGGCCTCACAGTCACCTCACTCTCCGAGCTCGTTGAAGAATAAAGTAAATGAGATCAAACTTGAGGTTTCTGGAAGCAGAAAAAGCAGCGGATGAAGGAGTGTAATCAGATCAGAACGTACCGGCAGCGATCTGGATCTTACAGTTGGATTCCAGCTGAATTCTTGTGATCTGTTCACCGCCTCGTCCAATGACTGCCAGACAAGAAAAACACAGCCTATATCAGGACAAAACCTGTGTGCATGCTACTTATTAAAGAAGAAAATAACTCAGTGAATATGCAGAGTTCAGCTGCTAAAAGGCTAAAAACGGGGAAGTGCTTACGAGGAAGGAAACGTATCATCACAAAGAAGCTGAATTAGATATTACACTATTTATTAGACTACTACACTGTGCAACATCTATATGAAAGCTATCTGTGTTTTATGAAGTGATCCACAGTACTTACTGAATCCAACCATCTTATCAGGCACTTTGAAGTCTTCTGTTATTATAGCCCTAAAAAAAACCATAACAATCATTGCAGCTTTGCACAGAAATGCATGTTTATGAATCTAAAACTATAATATGCAAGAGTTTTATTGAATGAAAGTGCTCACCTTGTACCATGTACCATTGCACCCAGCTGGTTAGCCACTGAAAGAAACAGAAGGGAAAAATATATTAGTGTTTATTACTGACAAATACACACAGCATCATATTACAGTCTGACAGAAGCAGCCTCAAACCTTAGAATATGCAAATGTTCAAAAAAATACATTCAAAAATGCAATTATAATTAATATATTATATTTCAAGTTTTGAGACAATAGAAATGCTTTGATAAAATGCTGGGGTTCAAAAGTCTTAATTATAAAACAAACTGTTTTAATACATTTAACAACTAAAGAGATAAAATATTATTCAAATAAAATTAAATAGATAAAAAGAAAAATAGTATAAATAGTTTAAAAACAGTAAAATGAGTTCATTGGTAATTATTATTTATCTAACAAATAAAGTTTTAGACATTTAATGAATTGCAAGTGAAGAATAGCAATTGCAAAAACCTTTCAGCATGCAGAAAACATTTTGATATCTATTAATATCCTCTTTGTTGGCACTTTGAATACGGTTTGTATTTATGCAGGGTTCAGTTAAACATGCTAACGCTTTAATGCCATGAAGTGCAAGTAGAAGTACTATATTCTTATTTAATGTCATGTCAGCATCTAAGGCTATTTTCATGGCAAAAAATACAAATACAACAAATACAATAAAAAACCAGCAAACAAACAAACTCAAGCTCTATTACATTTACATTAATAACAATGTCTGGCAAAACTATACTAAACTCTTTAAGTGAGTTCACTTCACAAAGAGTTTCCAGCTGGACAGTCCAATAAAATATGTTTCCATGAAACTTAAGTATTAAGAGAAAAAGTTTGTATAACTAACTAATTAATGTAACTTTGGGTGGGTTTTTTTCTAGAAAAGAACATTCAAAACTATATTATGCTAAGCTACTTCATAAAGCTGTCATTTCAAATGCTAGTAAAAGCCAATAAAAATGTAAATAAAAAATAATTAATTAATAAAAGATTAAAAGTGAAAATAATTCTGCACAGATTTTAATGTTCAGTTTTTAAGCCTGAAGTGATTCAGTGCCTCTGTGACGGTGTTTCTCAGACAGCTTTCACTTCCTCAAACGTTTCTGAAGAACAGAAGATCATCAGCGTCAGAGGTCAGCGCTTCATAAAGACTCTGACCTCAGAGTGACTTTACATCTGTCCTCTCTACTGTATTACTGAGACGACACGGGCCGTGACCGATCACACACGGTGACTCTTATTAACAGAGTTTATCAGACAGCTTCAGTACCTCCTTCATCCAGCGAGCGCTTCTGCCCTCCGTAGCCGTACAGAGAGGCATCGACCACCGGAGACGAGTTGTTCAGATGCTGCATCTGCTCTCCTCCCATCTTAGCAATCTGAGAGAGAAAACCACGACTGAGGGAGCACTCAAACACTGGAAATAACATAAATACACACATATACACATACACGACGTAGTTCTACAAAACACAAGCTTGTCATTCATTCATACAAGTACAAACTAAATTAATAGGATTGTTCTAGCAAAAAAGAAAAAAAGGTAAAAAATTATGATAATAGATAAAAAAAAAGTGCATTTTCCTGATTATTATAATATATATATATATATATATATATATATATATATATATTTATTTGTAATGCTCTCATTGCATTCCATTTAAAACTCATGTATTAGCAAAAGGAGTATGTGATGCTAAATAAAAGTAAAGAAAATTAAACTAAGTATCTGTGTCCATAAAATTGTAAATTAGAATATCATTAAGTGTACACTTTGTATAATAAATATGTATGCATATATGTACACATATATACACACACACACACAATTAATTGGTTTTGTAAATACAATTACGAATACAACAATTATGTAATCGTTCAAAGTCCACGTATGTTATTTTGCATGTTTAAGATGTGTTTTTTCTTCTTTCTACAGGTTCTCTTAAATCTTCCATTTTAATATAACACCATTCATAGTTTTGCGGTTTTAATTTTTATTTATAGAATAAACCAATCCAGTGTATAATTGACGCTTAAGGCTTCAGACTGTAGAAAAATCAAAGGTTTACCAGTTCGAGCTTGTTTATGTTCATGCACAAATACGGCATGCAGCTGCTTCAAACAACGCTATAAACATCATTCAGTGTAAATTGTGAAAATCATAATAAATATTTGCAATTACAAGGGAATAATCAACAATTATGATTTTTGTCAACCACGCAGCTCTAATATAAAATTTTAAATGCATTTAATTGATATAATTCCAGAGTTATTTAATCCAAGAGTTGAACTCCGCATCAACGCTGCACTGAACGATGACGCCCCGAATGCTCTTCAACTCAAATCAAGAAGCCATTTTGAGCTGAACGAGAGAGACAGGCCCGTCTCCACCTCTTCCCTGCAGCTAAACCCTCTTTCTGGGGAATGCTGGGAAGGAATGCCAGCAATGTGAGCGGCGGGATAAACGAGCGACCCAAGGGAACGACTGCAGCCAAACGCAGCAGAAGGTAAACAGCACTCGGAGGAATTCAGACCAACAACTGGCCACTTGTTGCCCACTTGAGCCGGACAGCAGCTTTCAGTGAACCACTGTTCAGAGCGGACCCATGTAGGTCAATGGAGCGCATTAATTACCCATGATGCAACAAGCACGCTGAGCGTTCATGCAGATACGCCGAGTCACGACGGGTGGAGAAACGAGAGCGCTCGCGGATTAATGCTAATTACCACCTGCTTTGATTGCTTCAATGGGGACTAATTAAATCAAACTAGATGAGGCACTGGTTTCAACCTCGATGCAATCCTAAAAAACAAAACTTTACAAATGCTTTGAGATCCTCAAAATACACATTAAATATTTCATACAATTATTATTTTTTTTAAATAATTTAAATAAAAGTAAAATAAATTTATTTTCAGAGTAATACTGTCATTTTGTTAGAATTTCTGGACTAATTTTTAAATTATATGTTCTTATAAATTTCACAGCAATTTTCTTATATTGAATATTAGATATATTTAATATCTTTTCCAGTGCGTTTATGTATAATTAGAAATTTCAAAGAATTTCAAAATTTTCAAGCACTAAAAAATAATTTATACATTTTTTCACATGTACTCATTAATTGGAGGCTGCTGATCAGATACAACATGGATTTAACTGAAAAATATTAAGTAAACTTTAAGATACAGCGCATTCGGACTCGGTGTGAAAACATTCAGATTCTGAACGCATTACGAGGGTTAAACACGACAGCTGACATTATGTAATGCACTCACATGCACGTCATCGCAAATCAAACACAAGCAAGCGCTCGTTTCTATCGCAGGAGAGCAAACTACAGATAAAGTGCATTGTGACAGCTGATAAATCAGCTCTATAGCGGCGCTGTAAAACAGGCCTGGCCTATTTTCTTCCTCGGCAGAGCTGATAAAAGCTGAACGCACAGGCGTCCACCAGGAGAAACCCTCAAACCGGCCACAGGTGAACCAGTCTGAGCGTTCAAGGCCGGGCGGGTTACGAAACACAGGCCAAACGACACACATGTGCACAAACATGACCAAAACTACATGATCTATCCTCTCGATCTCTCTTACATTAGCAAGAAAAACACATGACAGCAGAACAAAAGCTGAAAACCCTCAAAAACGTTAAGGATTATATTTTGAACATTATTACAAATCAATAAGAAACAAACTAAAACCATAAAAGAAAAAAATAGAGATCATGTTGACTTTATTTTTAATATTCAAATAGTTCCTAAACCAAAAATTCTGTTTTAACTTAGTTTAACTTGACATACTAAAATAAGAACTAAAACCTAGCCATAAAGCCTTAAAGAAAACCTCTTTGCTCACCAAAATAAATGTTAACTACAATAAAATATTTAAAAAATTACTTCAGCTAGCAATTTTCCATTCACTCATTAATGAGAAGTTACTGATCAGACATTATGGTTTTAGCTGAAAAATACTCAATAAATATTATGATTCCTGGAGTTTATAACAACATTTATTTTACAACTTAATATTATTGTTTTTTTGTTAGAAATAAGTACTTTTATCATTTTGGACTGGTTTTCAGCGATCATGAGTTAACTCCATTCATAATAATCCATAATTCCATTCATTTTAAGGGACCTAATACTGATAATCCTCAAGTTATATGTTCTTAGAAATTTCATGCAACAATATATTCAAATTAAATTTCTCATACCGCACATTATACACTGCTCATAAAAAATAAAGGGGACACTTAAAAAACACAATGTAACTCCAAGTCAATCACTGCTAGAGCCCTGCAAAATGACCTCCAGCAGGCCACAAATGTGCATGTGTCTGCTCAAACGGTCAGAAACAGAC
>JAUCMR010000107.1:25345799-25366269 GCA_032357425.1 Enteromius argenteus
AGACAGACAGACAGAAGGAGACAGACAGAAGGAGACAGGCAGACAGACAGACAGAAGGAGACAGACAGACAGACAGAAGGAGACAGGCAGACAGACAGACAGAAGGAGACAGGCAGACAGACAGACAGAAGGAGACAGGCAGACAGACAGACAGACAGAAGGAGACAGACCTGAGACACTGAGGACAGACAGACAGACAGGCCCTGATTCATACCGTTATAGATGAGCTCTGAGAACTTGATGCCAAGACTCTGTTTGATCTTCCGAACCTCACGGTCCATCGTGAAGGTCTCGATGTCCAGATGAGCATGAAGCAGGATGGTTCCTCCAGGGGTTTCATAGATACCTGATGGGTAAAGAAAGAGAAAAAAATATTGTTTTAGCCCAACCAAAAAAAAAAGGTCTGATTGTACTGTCACAAAACTGATTCACCCTATTTATTAACATCAGGAGAATGTCTAGTGAAAATAATAAGTGTTAAAAGAGTTTTGCTGATTTTTGGGAACAGTCTTATTAATTCCATGGTTGTCATGACGACGGGTGTTGATGGGCACATTGACAGCTGTGACATGAATGATAATAGAAGAGGAAAGCATCAGTGGAGTCTGTGAGGATCTGCTGCCCAGCTTCACTCTACCCCGCAATTTACAGAGTCTCTGACACAGAAACGAAGCTTCGCTCGGCTGTCTGAGGGGTCACAGATGATGGACGGACACCTGAAGATCCACAGGACGCTCAGAGCTGACAGACAGGAATGAAGGCTTCACACAAACACACCTTTATTATTGACCGTGTCCATTCTATAGGCCAGAAAATGACCAGCATACACATACATACGCTTTTCAATGGACAAATCAACTAAAATGTGAACCTTAAATTATCATCATCATGATGTACTACGGCACAATATATCACTAAATATCCATAAAAAATTATATTAATCACAGTTTTTACATAATATATGAGTGTTTACATATTTATTATGTATATATAAATACACATGCTTGTATATATTTGAGAAAAATATGTTATATTTATATATCACATATATGCATTTATAATATAAAATATAATAATATAAATATCTAAATGCATATATATATTACATTTTTTTTTCAAAGTATATAATTTATGTTTATGTATTTATGTATGTATGTAAAAAACAGTGCACATCACTAAAACATTTTTTAATAAAAACTCATTAAGTAAAATATGAAAAAAATTATTTCAGCAACACTTGTCTTTTTAATTTAATTTAGCTTGACATCCTAAAATAACTAAAGCTGAAATACAATTAATAAAAACTATACAGGCATATATATATATATATATATATATATATAAAGTAAGTTTACTAAAAATGACAAAAACACAATTACTAGAAATTTAACTAAAATTAAAATGGAAAGTGTTTTTACAAACAATTCAAAATAGAAAATAGATTTATTTATAAAATATATATGATTTCCAATAACTTAAAATCAGACACACTGCAGTTAAAGTCTGTCACACAGAAACAATGAATAAAACTAAATGGCTGAGACTAAAGATTTCTTCCATTAAAGGTCCAATTGCTTCATTAAACAAAAGCTTTTTGACTTCTGAGAGTCTTTGGTGTAAAACAATCTCTGTCCCTGGAGGCAGAAGCTCAGTCCAGATCTCTGAAAGGCCACAGAAACTGCTGCCCAAAACAAGACTTAGCAAATTACCCACATCCCTTAAGTCCTGAAAAGTAGCAATCTGATACATTAAGACTCTGTCGGGTTTAGTGCAGAAGATTGAGGGACTTCCGTCAGAAAATCTGATAAAAGTCTCTTCAGGTATTAAGATCCTGAGAGATGAAGCACTGATTTACATGCATCTTTACTCAGCTGAGACGAGCACCATGAGGTTAAATGCCTGCTGGCTTATCATTCCTGACTCCGGTGGTGTTAATACTGCTTTAACACTTCAAAGACTGCCCCCTGAACACACACACACACACACACCTGATTTAAAGAGCTTAATAACTCAAGCCTGAGGCTGTGACACGCATTTCACCAAAACTATTACAAACATTTGTGTTCAATGATGAAAAAAAATAAAATAAACATATTAGATGATAAAAAAGTGTTGAAACACTGGATAGCCAGCTAAGTGAAAAAGGTTAAAAAGTTTAAGCACTAAAATTACAAGAACAGATTAAAACTAAAGGACACTAAATTAACTAAAATAGATTAAACCTAAATAATAATAACATTAAAAAAAAGTTACTTTTCATTTTAATTTTTAATAGTCAAAATCACGATTTAATCATATGTTGTTTTAGTAATATCTATATATATTCGATAATATTTTCTGTGTGAATAAGTGTTAAAGTGTATTTCTGTGATGTTCAGCTGTATCTTCAGCATCATTACTCCAGTCTTCAGTGTCACATGATCTTCAGAAATCATAATAATATACTGATTTACTGCTCAACAAACATTTCTGATTATTATCAGTGTTGAACAGCAATATTTTTGTGATTTCTTTTTTTCAGTATTCACAGTTCAAAAGAACAGAAACAGAAATCTTTTGACATATTATAAATCACTTTTGATCAATTTATGCATCCTTGATGAATATTGTCTTCTGATACTGCAGACGTGAGTTATGATAATATTCAGAGGAGCTGTAAAGCGATGATGAAGTCTGGAGAAGTTGTTGTTCTGTCAGACTCTGTCTCTCGTCTGAGTGAGCATGACACACATAAACACCAGCTGACTTCATTCTGCTGGACCGTGTCACATAAACACAGGCTGTCAGGGTCTTTACTGAACATCCTAAACACTGACTTTCAGAAGAATAGGCCTGATCTTCTGTGAACCCTCGGGGAAAACAAGACCTCGCGTATTTCTCCAATTCCTACCTGCCACTCCGGAGACAGAGGAGGAAGACAATTTGCCAATCAGAGCGACGTGAGGCGGACGGAGCCCCATACAGACAACATCAGATGAAGGGAGGGAACGCTTTCGCCAACAGTTGGACAAACATCCAGCCTGACCGCTCAACATTCAGAAATCAAAAGTGTTTTTTTTTAAATTTCATTTCCATCGAGCAATTTCTTCCTTCAGCAAAGAAACTCTGATAAAATTATCACTTAAAAAAGGGTGTAGAAGCTATTTTTCACTCATAAATTGCTTGTCAATTTCACAAACAATAACAAAGAAACACATTACATGAACATGAATTTTGAGGTAGAATATTTCTATGCTATTTTCTTGTAAAACATACAAAACATACTTTTAAAGCATTTTAATTTTATTTACAACTGTTATAAGAAAATGTATTATTATTATTATTTACTAAAAACAAATATCAAACATTAACAATTATATTAATTGAACATAATTCTAATATTAAAATGAGTGTTTATGTATATATGTTAACTCTTTAATTTGCCACAGTATTGTAACTACCACTCATTTAGCTACCAGCGCTGAGGTCATGGCTTTGATTCCCAGTGAATGCATGAACTGATCAAATATAAGTTATTTTGGATAAAGAATCTGACAAATGCATAAATGTAAAATGAATTGAGATGGGTACCTCTGGACTTCATGCCAATGAAGCGGTTCTCCACAATATCGATTCTCCCCACACCATGCTTTCCACTGTGAGACCAGAAAGGGGGTTATTGATCAATAAATACATACACATGCACATATTCTCCAGCCACACATACACTTACTGTACCCAGTGACATCTGTATGTTTATGTGTGGGATTATGAAGGGATACAGTCTGAAGTTTCTGATCGCCCCCTTGAGGAGCCACAGAGAAGCACAAGCTCTGATCAGATCTCTCCTGAAGACACCTGAAGTCCTTTACACTCACCCAATCTCATTCAGATAGCAGAAGATCTCCAGTGGCGTCTCTTTACACACTCCCTCCTTCACATGCCTGACTTTGACTGGAACACCTGAGAGAACAACATTCACCAGTGTGAGGAACATCATCAGAGAGAGAGAGAGAGAGAGAGAGAGAGAGAGAGAGAGAGAGCGGGAGAGAAGAGCCTCAGAGAGAACAACAGAACTACAGAGTGACGGGTAGATGGAAAAATAGATGATGGATAGATGGGTAGACAGAGAGATCAGTGAATGGATGTGGGTGGGTGTATAGATGGATGGATGGGTGGATGAATGGACGGATCGGTGGACGGATGGATGGATGGACAGATTGATGGATGGGTGGATGAATGGATGGATGGATGGATGGATGGATGGATAGGTGGACGGACGGATGGGTGGATGGATGGACGGATAGATGGATGGATGGGTCTGTGGGTGGGTGGGTGTATGGATGGGTGGATGGACGGATGGATGGGTGGGTGGGTGTATGGATGGATGGATGGATGGATGGATGGGTGGGTGGGTGGGTGGGTGTATGGATGGATGGATGGACAGATGGATGGATTGGTGGATGGACGGGTATGTGGGTGTTTGGATGGATGGATGGATGATAGACAGACAGACAGACAGACAGACGGATGGATGGGTGGAAGGATGGGTGGGTGGGTGGTTGGGTGTATGGATGGGTGGATGGACGGATGGATGGATGGGTGGATGAGTGGACAGACGGACAGGCAGTGAGTGGGTGTATAGATGGATGGATGGACAGATGGATGGATGGGTGGATGGACGGGTATGTGGGTGTTTATATAAATGAATGGATGGATGGATGATAGATGGACAGACGGACAGACATACAGATGACTGGACGGACAGATGAATGGATGGATGGAAAGATAGAAGATAGATGGATTAGAAGATAGATGGATGCATGGATGGATAGATAGATAGATAGATAGATAGATAGAGAGATAGATAGATGTAAATAAATTACTGTATTTATCTTTTTGTAAATAAATCAGTGACTTCTATTTGATGTTCTCTCAGTGTGGCTGAAGAGTCTAGATACAGTGTTTGTTTCTGCTGAAGAAGTGAACTGATCAGATCACTCCCAGAAATAATTCACACTGAAGAGACGACTTATTCCTATCCTGAAACGAACAGCTCATTCATCTTTCCATACATTTTTATTTTTTAAGTTAAATTTAACATTAGAATTTAGAATTGTGAAATCTGAATTTGAGGACAGGAGTCGGAGTCCGCCGAGCTCCTGGTTCACCCCCCTGGACAGCACGCCAAACATGCTATTATTATCATCATTACTATCCTGCATTATGAGGAAGTGTGAACTCGTGAAATGACCATTTATGTGGAATAGACTCAAATTAAGTTGGTATTCAAAACTAATTTTTCAAAATATGACTCCTTTTGAATCACTATTTCAGGTTCGGTGTCATCTGACCGAAAGATATGAAGCACGTTGGACATTAATGACCTCAGACGTCACTGGTGCTCACATTTCTCAACATTTCTGTCTCATAGATTTTTTTTTTTTGTGAAGCTTGACAGTGAAAACAATTTAATCATTAATTATTTACTCTCATATTTCATACTTTGATGTAGTTACTTTTTCTATGTATCAAAAATTACATAAACTTAAAATTTGACTTTAAATCTTGAACATTTTTGGAAGAAAATGGAAAACAAAAAAGGAAACTTTTTCTTATTTTTCTGTTTTCTTTTTTTAATTATTTTCTTTAAAAAACAAGTGGATGGAAAGACTCAATATTTTGAGACTTCTTACGTCATATGACTGTTTATGTGGCAACTTTTTAGGTATTATTTAATAATAATTTCTCTCATATCAGATATGTTTTGCTTACACATGTTGTCCAGTGTTATTTTAGTATTGATAAGATTATTTTAATATTTTTTTGTATTTATTTTAATAATTTTAATATATGCTAAATTCTGAGTAACTTTGTCATATTTTTTCATTTTTATTTATCATAAATATCTTTTATTAAATTTTATTTTGGTTTAAGGTTTAGTTATTTTAGTGAGCTAGTTAAAAGAAATGAAAATGAGAAATGTTTGGGAACCGGCTGAATTCACTGTTTAATATAAATGTTATTTCAATAAACATTTATTTTATTTGCTTTGAGTTAACTATAACAACCCTGGAGTCATGTGTCAGACATTTTTGACCTCAAAAGTCAACTTTCATGACTCATACGGTCTCTTTTAGGACGTTTCTTATACTTTATGAAGCTCATAAGTCACTCTGAACTGTTGCTGCATGGAAAAGAGGAAATAGAGCCACTTTTGGCCGAACTATTCCCTTGAGAAATATTCTCGGGCGAGAAGTTTTCCTAAGTTTTCCTCGGACCACAGGGCACCAAAAGAGCAGACAAAGCCCTGGAGCCCTTCAGATATTTAATAATTAGATTAAAAGTTCAAATAAACCATACAGCGCATGAAGACGGAGTCTCTCGGCCACTTCTCTCTCTCTCTCTTTATTCACCACACTCTTTCTCTCGGCCTTAGAAAAGCAACAATAGGACAGAAGACACAGTTGTAGGAAAAATTACCGCTTTACATTTTTCCACTCTTTCCCCGTCCTTCGCGCCGTTCTCCTTTTGAGGAGCAGCAGAAGACGTGGCAAAGGAACGGGGGTTAAAATGACAAGAGGGAAAAGGTTTGGTCGTTAAAATTCTTTTTTCTGAATGAGAGAGAGTGCTGAGAAAGTGAGGAGAAGAAAAGCCGGAGCAGAATAGACAGATAAACCAGGTCTTTACAGGAGCGGGGCGGCGACGGGGGGCTTCTATTGTGAGAATCACTAAAACAGCTTTTCTCATGGACATTAAATGGACGTGCTCAAATATCTATGAATACTGATGGCCGATCAAAACGGATCATAGAGCACAATGACATCGCTGTCTGATAAAATCACATTACTAGTTCACTCGGGGTCCCACACAACCATTGAAATTCTAATTCTGCAAATATGGGAACCGGACTCCGACCGCCTCACGCACTTTGTTTAAGTGTCTGAAAACAGTTCCTTTGAGAAAGCAGCAGAGACTGACCCAACATTTCACTGCTAAACACACGCTGCTTCATTATATAGTGCTGTACCAGAAAATCAGCACATCTCTACTGAGTCCCTGCTTATAGCAGAAAACTCTGCTCAGCTCTACACAGAAACAACACATACACATACATACATATATATCACCATGGACCACAAAAACAGGAGTATATATTTGTAGCAATAGACAACAATACATTGTATGGGTTTCATTTCTGCCAAAAATCATTAGGATATTAAGTAAAGATCATATTCCATGAAGATATTTAGTAAATTTCCTACCGTAAATATATCAAAACCTTTCTGATTAGTAATATGCATGGCTAAGAACTTCATTTGAACAACTTTAAAGGAGATTTTCTCAATATTTAGATGTTTTTGCTCCCTCAGATTCCCGATTTTCTAATAGTTGTAGCTCAGACAGATATAAATAAAGTTGATAGTTATGACTGCTTCTGTGCTCCAGGATCACATTTTAAGTTTGTTCAGTGAAACGATAACAGTAGGGGAGAACCGGGGTGACTATATTTGCCTTCCAAGCTCTGACAGCACATTCAGCATGAAACCCTTGACTATCACCTCATTTCGTTCTTGTTTCCCGCGGTTACGTCAGACAGCAGTTTTCCAGCGTCAAAAGTAAATTACTGAAGCGCTCATCTTTTTTCCTAATTACTAACTGCGTTTCATGTGTCACAGTAATGATCCAGTCGGGACGAAAGGAACACTTGTTACGTTTGTCCCACTGTGGTGACTTTCTGTGTGCTGCAGCATTCATTAAAAAAAAGAAGAAAGAAATTATATATATATATATAAAATGAATTGACATTGCCAATAAAAATACATATTCCAAACCATTTAAGTTTGTGCTGTTGGGTTACTTTTGAAACATATGATAACTAACATTTTTGTCTTTTTGCAAAGACAAAGAACACAATATGTTTGCTGTCACATATTAACAAGGTTCTAGTCAGTTACTTTCGTCCCTACTGATGGGGTCCAAAGTAACAACGTTCAATTTACATTCAATGTGAAATTATACTGAAGTCGTTCTACATTTGCACAAAATACCACCTGATGTTGATTGACCACACTTGTGAATTACTGACAGCAGCAAAAATTGATCTCTGTCCAAAACATAATCCTTTCGTCCCTGCCCTCCCCTAGTGTGTGCAGGACACTATAGTTGATTTAAGCAAAAAAGAGGAGAGCAAAATGAAGTAAACTGTGACACATTATACCCAAACATTCTTCATACAGTGGACTAGCAGCAAAATTGATAGAAATCTGAGGCCAAAAGTTTGATTTGACACTTTGACCGGTCCATGTTTTGTTACATACCTTTCTATCAGACTTTATCAAGATGAATTTGTTTCAGTTGTTTACTGTCATATTTCATTACTATTTTCTAAACTAGAGCAATTACACTGTGTATGTTTTATAAGGTTTCTGAATAAATGCAGATTTGACTGCGGTATGTATATATATATATATTAATTAGTGCTGTCAAACGATTAATTGCATTCAAAATAAAAGATTCTGTTCACGTAATATATGTTTGTGTACATATTTATTATGTATATATAAATACAAACACATGTATGTATGTAATGTTTCTATTTTAAATAGGCCTACATGCCTGTGCTTTTATATATACACAGAATAAATATGCACAGTACACACACATATATTATGTAAACAAAAACCTAATCTTTTGAGAGCACCTGTATTATTTTAGCTGCTGACCAAAACATATTCAGGTTACAGTTATACCATAAATATGTGTTTAAAGTGCATACTGAGCTTTAATTCAAGGATATTCTCATGAATCTGTTCTAAAGTGTGCTAACCTTTAGTGAAGTGGATCTCCAGCACGTCCGGCTCATCGGGTGAATCTTCTGGGTTCTTGGTCATCTGATAGAGATCTGGAGGAGCGTGATTCTGACAAACAACAGAAACAACAGCTTCAACATCAGCAGGGCTTCTCACACTCCTGTTACTGACCAAAGCCTAATACATACTCAGACATCAACATTAATCACATTCAAAATAAAAGTTTTTATTTACATATCTCTGTGTGTGTACTGTGTATGTTTGTTATGTATTACTAGGTAAATACAGTATATATTCAGTATGTATTCACGTTTATATTCAGAAAATGTATATTATATATATATAATAATATATAAATATACAATTTTGCTTAGATATATACACGCATGTGTGTATTTATATATGCATAATAAATATACACAGCACACACACACATACTATGTAAACAAAAATGTTTATTTTGGATGTGATTAGCGATGAACTGTTTGACAGCACTACTTGAATGTCAAATTAAAATCATTAAACAATTGTACGGAACGAATTAAACACATTCAAACATTTCACTTGTTTAGCTGCATTTCATGTGACATTCAACGGCATCAAACGTAAAACAGACAGATGTGTTGGTAAATTGTTGAAATATTATATATACAAAATATAAAATACAAAACAGCCAGAAGATGGATATGGTCCAGTCGAACACTTTGAGTTCTTATCTCAATTTTTAGTTTATATCTCAATGCAGACTATATCTCTCTATTTTGAGTTTATATCTTGCGACTGTGAATTTATATCTCATAATTTGAACTTTGTATCTCAGAATTCTGGGTTTATATCTTGTACTTCTGAGATTTTTTCTCAGTATTAGGAGGGTATCGTGAGGAACTCCTATGTTCTCTAAGATTCACATCTCATGGTTTCTGATGGTTCTTTGTGAGGAAATGTCACAAGTGCAATAAAAACATCAGAATTGCGAGATATAAACTTGCAGCTGCGAGAAAAAATGTCACAGTTGCGAGTTTATATCTGGCAGTTCTGTCTTTATTACTTGCAAATGCAAGTTTACATCGCGCAGTTCTGACTTTTTCCTTCACGAGAAAAAAAAAAGTGAAATGTGAGAAAAAAAAAGTTGCAGTTGTATTTTTTTTTTTTTTTTTTTTGACAGAAATGTGCTTCCACTCCAGTTTAGAATGACCGCTAAAGCATGGCTGAATCCTGTAGTTGTTTGTTTTTTTTCGACAGATTCTGCTTTTTGTAAGTTATGAAATTTCTGGACACTCAAAACAATCAGTTTCAGCGTTTTAAAAGCGTTTTTTTGTCATGTGAACATCGATGGAACATTCCATTGTATCATTTTGCACACATTCTAAAAATGTAACGTCTGAGTGTTCTCTGAACTCTGATACAAGTAACAACACTTAAAAAACGTCCAGACAAACATCTAACTAAAACGTTTCAGAAGTATGAATACCGTTTTCGTGCTAGCATTTTCAGAATTAACTTTTCAATTGTAAGTGACTTTGGATAAAAGCGCCAGCTAAATGAACAAAAGAAAATGTAGAACATTACAGACCCCTCAACTTTAAACAAATTAGCATCACTGGTAGAATGTTTGCTGACAACGTTCCCAGAAGAGAACATCTGCTAAAGTGCTGCAGGTGATTGGATGCATTCTGATGGACTCTGCTTTGACGGACACGTTCTGCAGGACAAAGTACTTTGTTTCATGCAAAAAACATTTATTTATTGTCATGTGAGCAAAAGACAAAAATAAAAGGCCACCTATCTTCATGTCAGACAGATGTACTTCCACTCGGTGAAGCCAGGGGTTTCTCTCTCTCTCCACCGGTTGTGTGTGTGTGTGTGTGTGTGTCCGTCAGACGCTGTTAGTCCTGCCAATTACCACAGATTACAGCGGGATGACAGTCCGTGTGTCCTGAGCTGAGACAAATTGCAGGGGAACTATGCAAAATAACCACCGGGTGCATTTAATGGAAACCTTTACCAGACAAACATCATCATACGATAACTAATCTCCGCCGCCAGAGTCTAAATACACGTCCGTCTTTACTGTCGCTTTAACTAAACGCCGTCTCTGACTGTGCAACACTACTTTCTTTATTTTCTGCTTCACTAGTATCTGTCCTGAGATAAAACTGCTGAAATGGCCTTAAAAGCCATTTGTAGAAGCGCCTGGAAGGGTAAAATTAATGGGTAGAATTTTAACACAAGAGACAGAACGCTGTTTGTGTGCCGGGTTTTATCAGACGTATAAATGCATGCATCTGAAGTGATTTGATCCACTTCAAATGTTGACTACTGTAGTCTGGATCCACATTATACCATAAATAAAATAAACATGTCATTTGTTTGTGTAATAAGCTTGATGTATTTTAAGTCTTTACAAGGTTTCTGCCCCTTCCTGCACTGCATATGAAATATTTGATTGCTTTTTACTCGAAACATTATGTATCACACACAAAAAAGCTAACATCAAACATTCTCTCAAAGTTATAAACAATTTAACAGATAAAAGGCAAATATATGCGTGAACTGAACTGATCAAAATCTTGAGATTTGTGCCTTTATTTTTTATGTAAAAATGAATGGAACAAATCACTGCTTCACAAACAGCTGAATTTAACAGATTTTTTGACTATTCGTGTAAAATGTAACGTTTCCCTAATGTTCGTGCAATCAAGAGGAAAGGGTTTTTAAAAACAACTAAAACTAAACTATAACTATAGATGTTGAATGCAGTCAAGATTGCAATTTAAGTAAAAGTTGAAAAAAAAACCAGAATGAGATTATTTTTCTTCCCATCATGTTGTGGAAAAGATATGAATGGTGTTTGTTTCAGAACATTCAGAGAACATTCAAAAGTAACGTTCCAATGATGTTTGCAAAATGATTAAAACACAACGTTCCTGTAATGTTCATATAACCAAGAAGATGGAGAAATGGAGAAAAGGGGATTGTTTATTTTTCTTCCCATTATGTTGTGGAAAAAGCATGAATGACTTTGATGACAGTTTTTCTAAAATGGGGAGGGAAAATATTTGCAAAATAGCAAAATTCTACTTTTCTTTTTATTTTGCCAAAAAACGTTTTCTATAATGCACTTATGATGTCAAATCAACAGATAATGTCAAAATATGACACTGCATGAAGTGAACTGATCAAAATCATGAGATTTGAGCCTTTTTTCTTTTCTTCTGCCATCATCACAAACAGCTGGATTTAACAGCCATGTTTATGGTCTCATTATTCAAAGAATTTTCTTTCTGAAATCTTTTAGTAGGATGCTTTTAAAAGTTACCGCTTGTTTCAGAACGTTCAGAGAAAAGTAATGTTTTAATGATGTTTGAAAAATGATAAAACATAACGTTCCCGTAATGTTCATTTAAGTGTGGAGAAAAAGGAATGAGATCGTTCATTTTTCATCCCATCATGTTGTGGAAAAGTATGAATGATGTTAATGACAGTTTTTCTCAAATGAGAAGGAGAAGTCAAATGGAAAATGTGCGCAAAATAGCAAAATTCAACTCGTTTTGGCAAAAACTGTTTTCTACAACGCACCTAAATCAACAGATAATGTCACAATATGACCCTGCATGAACTGAACTGATCAGAATCATGAGATTTGTGTGTTTTTTCTTCACACAGTCGACTGACGTGTCTCAGACGAAAGACCCGAAGAGCATCTCGTGAGCGACAGAAGAGCCAGCAGAGATCAGGTGAAGCTCAGCACATCCCAGCGCTTGATATAATGTGATGGGATCAATGAATTTCAATTCTGCCCCCCGCTGGCGGATCTGGTCCTACCCTTTGACCCCGCGAGACAGCCCAAGCTAGGAATAATCCCCAGTGAGAGCGACAGGCCGGGGAAGGCTTTGGAGGCAAATGGTGCGTGAAGAGAAGCATGATGTCGCCGCTCGCGCTTTATTCAGCTGCGTATATTGTTGTCCTGCGAAGCGCCTGAGCACCCATCCTGAAAGACGGCCGCCGCATGAACTTACAGCGAGTAAATTTCTCTCTTTCCACACGTTAGCTGCCTCATTTGCTTTCAATCAAAGCCCGGAGCTGAAAGAGACGGCGACGAGGGGAGAAAAAAAAGTGTCAGAGAGTGGAAAGAATGAGTGAAGAGATGAAAGTGAAGCAGTGAGATCTGGCCACTGGATTGGAAGTGACGCGAAAATCACTGTGTCCAGAACCGAGACAGAGACATTCTCCTTCTGATGAGAGAAGATGATCTGCATCAACGTCTTAATAACCCCCAGGTCCTTAACCCTGCTCCTGAGGAGTCTGATTGACAGATTAGATCGTCATATCTCCAGATCAGCACCTGATTCTCCATCAATCATTTTCTAGAAGAAGATCTTTTGAGGAGCTTTACTTTCACTGTTCCTCAGCGGAACAACGATCTTCACAAGCCTCCAAAACATCTCACATCTTCCTTTATTTCTTCAGCTCTCAATATTCTAACTATATCAGTCTATATGAGCCATAAAAGCCTGATGAAAAATAGTCTGAAGGGAAAAAAAAAAAAATTAAATATATATATATATAATATTTATTTATGTATATATTTATAAATAAATGAGTCATAAAAGCCTGATGATCAAATATGACACTTAAAAAATAAATTTTGGTCAATAAACAGTTCCATTAAAATAAACAAGTATATTATATTTATTTTAATGTAGCTGTTTATTGACCAAAATTATTTTTTGTGTCATATTTGATCATCAGGCTTTTATGACTGATTTATTCATAAATATATACATAAATAAATATTATATATATATATATTTAATTTTTTTTTTTTTCCCCTTCAGACTATTTTTCATCAGGCTGTACAGGGTTAAAAAGCATAAAGCATTTAATCCTGAACCTCTGAATATATAATAGATAATTGCATGCATAAGCAGTGCTTTATGGAAGCTTGTTTTTTCTGTGGAATAAAAAATGAATAAAAACGGTAATTGCAACTTTTACTTCTCGTAGTTCTGAGTTTATATCTCACAATTTGCATTTTCTTCTTGCATTTCTAAGCAATTCTTCATCATTTTCATCTTTGTTTTTGTTAATGAGCAGTAGATTTATTCTGTGGCAGAAACCAAAACAAAACAATATATAAAGGCTTAATTCTGACTTTCTTTCTCGCAATCATGTTTTTTCCCCATAAAAAAAAAGGAAAATATTGAAAAATGATTTTGGAAAATTAAGACATCTAAATAATATTCAAGAGTGTGTTGATTTTAATTATGAGTAATTGCAGTTTAAAGCTCCATGTCTTAACTTAATCTGTCAAAAGAGTTCATAAATGGTTCTGTTTCAATAGCTATTATTTAGTTTGTTAGGTTGCACAGGGTTAAAAACATTGAACACAAAAAACATGTATGTAATGCCTCATGAAAGCTTGCTTCCAACCGTTCTGAGTTCAAATCTCACAAACCGGATTTATACTTCATGCAGGCCTTATTTCTCAGAATTTTGAGTTTAAATCTTGCAGTTCTTTTCTGACCCAGAATAAATCTTATCTCCCTGCTCATTAACAGAAAAGAAGAAAATGATGAAAAACGAAAGGAAAGACGATGGAGATCTCAAAATGGAGACATCCTCAGAGAAACTCATCACATTCAGCTGACATACATCGACTCTTCCAGAAACCAGAAACAAAAGACTCAAGCAGCGGAGCAGAGCCGCTTGTGTTCCAGGGGTCGAAGGTCACGACCTTGAGTGGAAGAAGCTCACCTGAACGACCTGCGCTGAACCTGCTAATGATTCCTCAAAGCTTGTGTGTTTATGAGCAGAGGTGTGCTTTCTTCAGAGAAACCTGACCCTGGAGCACTAAACCAGACATCAGGGCCAGCTTTCTGAAACTAAGATTCATACAGCATCTGAATAAATCATCTCTCCACTGATGTCTGGTTTGTGAGGAGAGGACAATATCTGTCTGAGATACAACTATTAGAAAATCTGGAATCTGAGGGAGCAGAAACATCTAAATATTGAGAAAATCTCCTTTAATGTTGTTCAAATGAAGTTCTTAGCAATGCATATTACTGATCAAAAATGAAGTTTTGATATATTTATGGTAGGAAATTTACAAAATATCTTCATGGAACATGAACTTTACTTTAAGTAGTGCGTTTTGAGACGCCTTGCTGAAGTTAGTACAGAAACAGCAAATAAATAATTTTTTTCCTGGCCAAAATATATTTTAAATATATATTATAGATTTTGGAAATTTAAAAGCCTTCATAATATACTTCCAAAGGCATTTCAGGGCAAAACAAAATACATTTCTAATCATACAGCAGCCTACATTTAGGACAAACGCAAAGGTGGATGGAATAACACTAGATTTACAATGATGTTTCATTTTTTTGCATAACATTTTTCAAATGCGTTATATGTTCATTCATTACATAAATAAATTAATCAAATATTCATTAAATAAATGAATAAAGTTTCTCTTCAAATGTGAATGTATTGAAAATATGTGGAGGGCAAAATAAATCCTTAAATGTTAAAATGCATTTTACAGCAAAATGACCAGAAAATATATAATTAGAAAATTAATTTATTTATTTAAATATACTTTGAAACATAGTTTAGCAAACAGATTTTTTTTTGTACATTTAAAAATATATTTGTTTTAATTAATTTATTTATCTATTTGCCATATGGGTCTGAACTGTAATAACTTTACTTTATTATCCAAACATCTTTTTTTTCTTCTTTTTTTTTTTGTCAGAAAATGATCTTCAAGTGTAAATCTGAAATCTGATCTTTTGAGGAAGGTTTATTTGTTCCTCTCTCAATCATCACTGGATCTCTTAGATCTCTTACCTTCGGATTCTCCAGGATTCCAGATTCATAACTGTTAAAAGAGATTCATATTAAGTGTTCTGTGACACAATAACAGAAGTGAAGCATGCAGGTAAACGAATGTGTTCTTCACCTGATGTGCATGAGGTTTGCGTCCATGCTCCACGGAGCCTTCGGTGTGACAGGAACAGGAATACCGTGTTTCTGAGCAAAGACAACAGACATATGAGACACACAGGACTGAACACTTAAACAATTACCACTCAGAAATCCCTACACGATTTCACAAACAATTACAAGAAACACAACTACAGTTAAACATGTGCCTGAAATAGTATTTTCTTGTAAAACGTACAGCAAATACCTGTTCCCTGTCTGTCAGTCACAACGAGTTATGTCGTGATGACTGACTGGGGTCTTGCCTAGAGCCCTGATTTGCTCTGCTTAAGAGAAAACGCCAATGAAAATTGGCAAGGGCTTAAACAATCCTGAGCCAATCCTCACACCTTCGCGGAGGGAGGATATCCTCCTTGCTGTGGCACATTAATTGCCTAGAGCTGTTGGCCGTGTATCTAGCTCTGCAGCACTTCCGGCTGCTGCTGCAAGACGTATTGGTCCGCTCAGACAATACTGCGACTGTATCGTGCATCAACCACCAGAGGGGACTACGATCACGCCACGTCACAGCTCGCCCACCATCTCCTCCTCTGGAGTCAGTCGCAGTTCAGATCACTGCGCACTGTACATATTCTGGGGGAGCTCGATCGTGCAGTCGATGCGCTTTCACGACAGCTCACACTCCCCGGAGAATGGCGACTCCACCCCGAGACGGTCCAGCTGATTTGGAGTCGATTCGGAGAGGCTCAGGTACCTGGTTTTCGGAACTCATGCTCCTCGTGACAGCCCTTTCCTGGCACATACCTCTGAGGGAGGACCTCCTCTCTCAGGGGCTCGGCACAATATGGCACCCGCGAAGATGCACGATAGGAGTTGTGCTTTCCTTTCTGCAGGAAAGATTGGAGCGTAGGCTGTCGCCCTCCACCTTGAAAGTGTATGTGGCTGCCATTGCAGCATATCACGATGCAGTAGATGGCCGGTCTTTGGGAAAGCACAACCTTATTGTAAGATTCCTGAGGGCTGCAAGGAGGTTGAATCCTTCTAGGACACCCTTAGTGCTCTCCTGGGACCTTTCTGTTGACTTCAGGGAGGTCCCTTTGAGCCACTGAAGTCAGTCGAAGTGAAGTTCCTGTCTGCTAAGACAGCGCTCACGTCCATCAAGAGGGTCGGGGACCTATAGGCATTTTCGGTGAGCGAAGAGTGCCTTGTGTTCGGGCCGTCCTACTCTCACGTTGACCCCTGTCTGGATACGTGCCGAAGGTTCCCACCACGCCGTTTCACGATCGGGTGGTGAACCTGCAAGCACTGGCCCCAGAGGAGGCAGATCCAGCCTTGGCATTGCTGTGTCCCGTAAGAGCATTTCACATATACGTGGACCGCACCCGGAGCTTCAGAAGCTCTGAGCAGCTCTTTGTCTGCCACGGAGGTCAGCAGAAAGGGAAGGCTGTCTCCAAGCAGAGGTTGGCCCACTTGATTGTGGATGCCATCACCTTGGTTTACCAGGCCCAAGGTGAGCCGTGCCCCCTAGGGGTGAGAGCTCACTCCACTCGAAGCATGGCCTCGTCCTTTGCGTTGGCCCACGGCGCCTCTCTGGCAGAAATTTGCAGAGCTGCGGGCTGGGCGACACCGAACACCTTCGCGAGATACTACAATCTTTGCATTGAACCAGTTTCTTCCCGTGTGTTGCTCAGTATCGGTGTGCATGCCCGGGGTCCAGTTAGCCCCTGAACTGGACTAGATGTCCATATAGTTGATTCCCTGCGGGTAACAGATATGTGTATCCTCCACGGTAAGGTTTCCCTTGGTAAACCTGTGTCTTCCCTTGACAGAGTACTCTGTCCATCTCTACTGCCAGTCGTTCCTCTCCTTCCCTGGATAGGACCTGCCTCAGAGACAAGATCGTATGTTGTATTGCCCCACTTGGGGTCAGTCCATACTAGGATTCCACATGTCACCTCCCGCTGGTAGGATATGGTCTCCGTAGCGCCCTTTTCAGAAGGTTCGCTTCCCCATTGTCTTGCCAGACTGTACAACAAATAAAAGAGGTTGCAGCCCCTCTTGCGGAAGATTGAAATCCCTTCAGGAAGTGTAATTGCTTCAGGAACAACAGTTCTGGCCTCTCCGGGAGCAGCAGTGCACTTACTCTGGTCCCTACAGGTATCAAAGTTAGCGCATTTGCTCTGGGGCGATGGGAGGGTTACGACCTTTGCATAACATTTGTCTGACACGCACCACTTGTCAACATTTGTAGTGCTACAAGGTTGTAACGGTTCAGGTTGTGGCATTTTCCATTGGACCCCAGTCTGTCGTCACGACATAACTTGTAGTGACTGACAGACAGGGAACGTCTTGGTTACGTATGTAACCCTCATTCCCTGATGGAGGGAATGGAGACGTTATGTCCCCTTGCCACGACCTTGAACCATCACTGAGAGCTGGGACTCGTTCTCGGTCCCACATTTATACACAGATGAAGGGGAGTGGCTCAGCATTGTTTAACCACTTGCCAATTTTTATTAAGCAGAGCGAATCAGGGTTCTAGGCAAGACCCCAGTCTGTCGTCACGACACAACGTCTCCGTTCCCTCCATCAGGGAATGAGGTTTTATATACGTAACCGAGATGTTTTATTCACAGTCTGTGGTAGTTCTGATGTGCATCTGAAGTGCCTTTAAGAAATATTTGAAATATATACAGCTGATTCTTTTTATATCCAACATATCAGCCTCAGAGTGCACAAAGACGAACTCTCAGTTATTAAGACAAAACTAGAGCTGACAGTGAGAATTCAGACAGCGGGTTGAAGAAAAAGTGATATTAATAAAGACAGAGCTCCATCTAGTGGAGTGAATCAGGACTGAATCATTCTGTTTGTGTGTAGAGTTAAAGACAGTCAAGCTGTTATTGTCTTTAACTTTAACTGAAAATAAAACTATTGTTACTAAATAAAACCCTTTGAATTACATAAACATTAACTAAAATATAATACATAAACTTAAAAGTGAAAAAAGTGAATTCATTTTAGCTACAATGCAACCACTTACCTTAGAAAATTGATAAATTCAATAAATAACTTTTTCAGTGTACTAAAACAATGAAATAAAAATAACTGAAATAAAAGCCATATAGATATAAAATATATATATATATATAATAAAACAAAACAAAAAAATAGATTAAAAAAAAAAATTTAATATTACAAATTATGAAAAACTGTATCCCAAAATTACTACAATAACCCATTAATAATGCTTTTCACTCCTAGATAATAATAATGAAATATACCTGACAAAAAATTATTTATAGAAATTAAGAGTGGCAATATTTTAATACTTTGTGATGACTTTGCACTCATTTGTAATTGTACAGACGTTTTACATTGTTTGTGATTGCTTTTTGATGCTGTTGTTGTTTTGGAGCAATATATTAAAATAATTTAATGCAAATAACTGAATTAATCAAAGGTAGCAATTTCTAACTGATAAGATAAAGCTTAACATAACTGAAAAGAGAAAACAAAATTATAGTAATTAAAAATAGAAACGTCCATCACTTTTGCAGGTCTAGAAATCACACTTCTCAAATTCTCTAGAAAAATTTTCTTCATTTTAAGACGTTTGAGCTCATTTCAGTCATCTTGTGCCCTTTCCTGCCTCTGCTGGGAACCACTGCTGCTGAAAGACTTTGATAACAAATGTGTGCCTTCATATTAAAACCCCTGAGATCTGTACCTCTGCGTACTCCATCAGGTCGCTCCGGCCCCGGAAGCGCTGGTAAAACTCTGGGATCCTCCACGGAGCGATGACCTGAGAGAGCAGACGAGGAGATGATCAGAGACGACCGACGAGAGCTTTGAGAGACTCGTGATGATCAGAGCTCACCTGAACTGAAGGATAGAGAGAGTAACACGCCAGCTCGAAGCGCACCTGGTCATTCCCCTGCAGCACACACACACACACACACACACACACAACTGTGTTCAACACTGATAATAATCAGAAATGTGTGTTGAGCAGTAAATCAGTATATTATTATGATTTTTGAAGATCATGTGACACTGAAGACTGGAGTAATGATGCTGAAAATACAGCTGAACATCACAGAAATACATGACACTTTAACACAGATTCACACAGAAAACAGATGATTAAAATTAGAATAATATTTAGCAATTTTTGCAGTATTTTTGATCAAACAGATACAGTCTAAAGTCACAGTGACTCAATAAAGTGATCTGCATGTTATTCTGTTACTAGGTGTCTGGAGCTCAGTCTGGAGCAGGGTTATTTCCGTATAAAGTCTGAAGTTAGCACCTTCCCTGTGGCTCCGTGAGAGACGTACTGGGCTCCTTCTCTCTGGGCGATCTGCACCTGTCTTCGGGCGATGCAGGGCCGGGCCAGAGATGTGCCCAAGAGGTAACGGTCCTCATACACAGCGTTAGCCTGCACCGCGGGCCAGATAAACTCCTGAACAAACTCTGAGCGCAGGTCCTCGATCAACACCTGAACACACACACACACCCTTCATCAGTACAGAGTCAGTGTGATCTGAATACACACACACACAGACACACACACACACACACCCTTCATCAGTACAGAGTCAGTGTGCTCTGAATACACACACACACACAGAGACACACACACACACACACACACACACCCTTCATCAGTACAGAGTCAGTGTGATCTGAATACACACACACACAGACACACACACACACAC
>JAUCMR010000107.1:25369115-25380750 GCA_032357425.1 Enteromius argenteus
CAATAGAATATTCGGTCTGTACAGTATAAACACCATTACACCTATGGAGAGACCCCATTAGGATAGCAGACCAGACAAGTGTGTCTGTGTGAGTGTGTGAGTGTGTGAGTGTGTGTGTGTGTCTGTGTGTGTGTGTGTCACAGGAGTTACCAGGTAAGCGATGACATCATAGCCCTGCTCCTTAAGCCACAGCAGAATACAGGAGGTGTCCAGACCCCCGCTGTAGGCCAGAACCACCGAGCCCTTCGACATCTGACCGCTTCTGTACGGGACGGAGATTCAGAGACCAATATTAAACTTCGAAAATTGTGATGCCAAACAAATTCTGAAGATAAACTCCAGTGGAGTAATATTCTGTATTTTATTCTGTATTCAAATGCTTTGGCAATACTGTAACAAATATCATGCCAATAAATAATACACACACACAGAAAGAGAGAGACACACACACACACACACACGAGGATCACTCCAGTCAAAAAACAACACTGGACCTCAAAATATCATTTTCTGAAACCTTTATAGACTTTAAAGATTTTTTTTGCCACACAGTTCAGAGAAAACATAAATATTTTATTGTATTTTTTCATTTATTTCAATAAATAAGTTTAACGTTCACTTACTTTTCTGCAATCCTCAGACTTTTTTAAAGCTAGTTGCAACAAAGCAACATTTCTCATTTACAACAGGACCTTAAACTAAATTTACATGAAAAACTATATGGATAATAATAAAATGAAAAACTGACTACAATTAAAAGGAAAAGGTAATATATATATATACTATATATATTTTATACTATAATATGTATACTATGTCATTTTTCATTAAGATTTTGTTTTCTTTTATTATAATTATATAAAATATAAATATACATTTAAATCATTTTATTTCAGCTGATTCCCAGGGCAATATTTCTCATTTCTGTTTAGTTCAAGCTGATGTGTTAACATGAGTAAAAACAAATGAATAAAAACTACATAAGAATTTTGTTAAAACAACAAACACTCATAAAAATGACAAAAATGCATATCAAAATCACTCAAACTTTAGCTAAACGTAACATGAAAAATAAAGTCTAATTCAAAATATGAACAAAACTCCAGTATTATGTCTGAAGTACAGTGACAGAGAAGTGAATTAATGTTCCTCAACACTCTGAGTCAGTTTAACAGACCAACCTGCAGCTAAACACACCTGATTTCCACATTCATACACATATGACATTAATCTCATTACACCTGCAGAAATAATATGATCATAAATCACTGTTCAACCACCTGCTGCTGTAAACAGACACCGAATAAATCCCAGCAGATTCATATTCACACCAACGTATGAACACATAAAACATATAAAGTTAATAACTCACCTAAACACAGCAGGAAATAAAAATGAATTACAGATCAGAGTCAGACGAGGTGAGCTCGGAATCCAGATCCAGTTGAGCCGCTCGAGTCCTCGTGCTCCGTCATTACTCACATGCGCTAAGCCCCGCCCCCGGACACACCAGCCAATCACCTAACACACTCTATACATACACATATTATCCTTGATCAGTAAATTACTTATTTTTATTTATAAATCAACATGGCCTGATATATATTTTACTGTCAATTAAGAAAATATAAATGTTACCCTCACTTTAGCACAGTAGTGATGGATTTCCTCTTGGGATTTCTTTATAGATAGTAACATGATTCATTTGATTGCAGTTATTTGTTATAAGACAATGAGGATGAGACAAGAGACTATAATGATGTGTCAGATTTATCAATTTGTTGATTTGTATAAATCAGGTCATTGCATGTAATCCGAACATATTTGAAAAATATATTTAATGGTTAGAACATAATGCATATCATAGAGGGATATATTTATACATATATAATTATATATCAGATATAATTTTCTATATTTTTTTACTAGTGGATGTAGGACACTTCAATTCCTTTAGCAAAATATAGTAAACTGTGACATATTATACACTAAACTACCAGTAAAAAAGATTTTAAAAAAGGGTCCAAAAGTTATCCAGACACTTTGACCTGAGCAAGTTTTGCTTTAATTGTTAACTAATTTAATTTCTTTAATTGTTAGTGACATCTTCTTCCAGCACAGACTGAACACAACGAAGCATGGCTTGATAACTGCTTGAGCTTCAATGATATCATCTAAATTAAACTCAACAGATGACAGATACTCATTGCATACCTTTCTATCAGAGTTAGTTATAAATGCACGCACACACACAGACACACCAACATTAACCAAAAGCAATGAAGCAATCCTATTTGTTCCCATATTTGCAATGACACCTCATGATCTGTCCTTACACTTAAATACAAAAAACCCCTTCATTCATGTCAGTGCTAAACTGTATATGAACAAGATATTTGAAGATTGTGGAGTTCATTTCTTTGAAGGCAAGCAGCTTGAAGGAAATTAAAAGTCATAAAAAGGAAAAGACGTGTTAAAAATGATCTGAATTTTAAAATCACTTCATTAAAACAATAAAAGACCAACAGAGCAAACATGGTGATATTACTGGTCCTTGCATGATATCTGATAACCGCTTTTTATAAACCTCAGCTCTAAAATGTACTCCGCATATTAACTATTCAGACATAATTGTTTTTTCTTTAGTATTGTTTAATTTAACAAGCCATGCTTCAATAAGTCAACATGAATTTTTCCACTACTTTAACTCGTCAAAATAAGCAACTGAAAAACTTTTACAGTGCAACTTAAAAATAATGTACAATTTTATTAATTGAGTTTGACACATTATTAAAAATGACCACACTCTAAAAAAAAATACATTTAAATTATTTTAATTCATAATAATCATTTCAATTTCATATTTAACCTATTTGAGAATCAACTCGATTTTAAAGTCAATTTAATATAATTTAGATGAACTGAATTTTTTTTTTAAATTACATACAATTTGATTATACTTAATCATAAAGCAGCAACTGAAATAAGTGAATTTTTTTACAGTGCAGTTGTATTAATTTACATGACTTTTCCAGGTTTATAAATCACACTATTAAATTTAAGCTTGCTCATATGGTTTTACCCAGTAATATATTTTAGAACTTAACATGTTTTTAAAAATGCCAGTGCTGCAAAAAAAAGTAATGTTAAAAATAATAATAAATAAATAAACATATAAACAAGTCATGGCAACATGTTTTTCCATGACTTCAGATCATCAAATAATAATTGAATAATAATTAATAATAATAATTTTTAATACATTTTTTAGCTACATGAGATTAAACTCAATTTAAGTTGGTTTAATATAATTTAGTTTAATTTATAATGAGAAAATAATCTGAATTTGAATATAGTTAAAAACTAAAGGCAGCTAAAGAATGCAAGTTAAGTTGAAACAGACAAATTTACTTGATTTTTCCAGATCTAGAAATCAGACTTAAAAAAAGAGGCTCTCGTGAGTTTTTTTTCTCTTCTCCAAACATTCAGAAGGTGAATTAAGACAAGAATCATCTTGAAACATCTTATTTTAATGCATCTCCCTAATCGAGAAGCAAATGAACTGAGACTATACCAATAGTGCCTGTAAAATCAGCATTTACTCAACATTTATGGCTGTTATAATTGACTGCATCAAGTAAAATGCAATAGCAATACTCTCATGACGTGGATGCACATAAACACTTTTCATTTAAAACGCCACACGAACACATTTACATCATTTGTTGGTTTTGCTTTATTTTTCAGCCACGATCTGAAAACCCAAATTCAAAAATACAATATAAACCTTTGAAAAAAATCAATACAGTGACTTGTCTTTCTTAGACTCAACAGAAAACACTTGGGTAACCGTCCCGTTCGTCTGTCCGTCAACCACAAAACAATAGAAACGTCAAACTCGCCCGAGACGCCTAGAGTTCAGAGTTCACAGACGTCTGATGCATCAGCTCCTCAGGAACATCATCCGACTGAAGCATCGCAAATAACACGTGAAAGAGTCCAGGGAGAGGAAGATCTGATGCACTCTGTTTCTCTCCCACAGCGCTTTTAAACATCCCAGCGAAGGCTTTTCCATAAACACGGCTTCATTACTAAACACAAAACGAATCGGAGTCTCCTGGACTGCTGCAAATAAAACTCCAGGATTTAACAATGAGCTAAAAATGAAGGGGAGCTCCGGGTCTCCTCACCACTCCTTCTTCTTCTCGTCCATGGAGACGCCGCCCGGGCCGAGAGCCACCACCAGCAGCAGGCCTCCGATGACCGAGGTGGTCTGGAAGAAGTCGTACTTGAGGAAGTCGTGCATGGGTTTGTAGGCAGGCACCGTCCAGAAGGCGTTGAAGTAGACGTTGATGGCCAGGAGCCAGAGAACCAGCGTCAGAGCAGCCAGCTTCGTCTTCAAGCCCACCGCCACCAGCACGATGAGCGCTGTTCCCACCATATTCTGCAGGATCTGATGGACAGAACACAGCTGTATTTAGTTCTCAAAGATCAGAACTTGTGCTTCTGCAAGAAACAGCAGCAGCAAGAGATGTCAAGATTGCTTCTAATCCAGTAGTGCTTTTCATGCTCCAATACATTACGGTGTACCCCAGGGCTCCATTCAGGGTCCCATTCTGTTTGCATTATAAATGCTTCCACTTGGTCATATTATACAGAGACACAATTTATTATACTACTTTTTTTGCCGATGATACTCAGATCTACTTTCCTATCAAAAATAATGGTTCTGTGTCCCACCAGATACACGCCTGAACAAAATCTTAAGGCCGGGGGAAACATTACAAGTATTCACATTTTGTTCTGGTGGATCGTAACCAGACAGAAAGTACTGCTTCAAACTGCCAAAAGAAGAAAGAGAAGCAAGAGACAAAAACTAGAGAACAACCAATTCATTGAAAAGTGCAATTAGCAAACAGGCTGTTTATCAGCTGATCAAAAGTTTAAGGGGGTCATATGATGCGATTTCAAGTTTTCCTTTCTCTTTGGAGTGTTACGAGCTGTTAGTGCATAGATAAGATCCCTAAAGTTACAAAGACTAAAGTCTCAAAACCAAAGAGATATTCTTTATAAAAGTTCTGATTTGTGTTTATCTAAAGGTGCCAGAAAGGTCCAGATCTGACACGCCGTGTGCTGAAACTGTTGAGACTCACAGAGAAGAAGCTGGAGTCGAAGTGCAGCAGCGTCATGAACATGAGCACCAGAAGCACGCGGCCGCCGAGCTGCATGTACTGCTTCGGAGAGCTCTCTCCCATCGACGGCACGCCGGCAAACATGCTCTTCCCCTCGGAGCGAGACTCAGCCAGCAGCAGCAGCAGCCCTCCGCCCAGAGCCAGATTCCTGCACACACACACACCTCAGTTACTGCTTCAAACTCTGAGTCTGTGCTCATCCAGTGCACTCAGATGCAGCTGTACATACAGTAAATCACACAGGAGAGATGCATATAAGTCTCTTTTATGCATGCATTTATGTGATGAAGATCTGATGACTTTAAGTGTAAATATGCAGCAGATCATCAAACAGTGGAAAAACCCTATTACACACTCTTATCATGACAACAGCAGTGTTTCTGCACTGAAACAGGAAACATGGATAGTCCTTTCTGACCAAAGTAATATTAGCAATGACTGAAATACTGGGAATTACTGCTGCATCTTGTGCTTTAATAATCAGTCCTGAACAAACACCACACACGTTTATATTAAATGCATTTAAGTTGTCGTAACTACCTAATCGTTTTAAGGATTTAAGTGTGCTGTCAAAGAATTAATCGCACCCAAAATAAATGTTTTTGTTTACATAATATGAGTGTTGTGTGTGTGTGTGTGTGTGTGCATACTATATATATATATATATAGACACACACACACACACATACAAACACACACATTTATATATTTCAGAAAAATGTTATGCTTACGTTAAATATTTATTTATAAATTAAATAAACATGTAAATATTTTCAAAATATATACTGTATGTGTTTTTATAAATGCATAATAAATATACAGAACACACACATATTATGCATTATGTACAGTATATATATTTTATATATGGTATATTTTCAGCCAGTTCCTAAGCCAAAATTAATTTCATTTTGTTTAATTTGAAGCTATAAAATAAAGAAATAAAATAAATAACTAAAAAAAATAATAATAATACATAAACAAAAATGACAAATGAACAAAAATACATACATACTTATAACTAAAGCAAGTAAAAATGACAAAAAATTTTTTTAACTAAAACTGAAATGAAAACCGAAAATACAAACATGATATCAAAAAAGTAACAACTATAACAGTATCTTGATGATATTTTAAATAAAACTAGTATAAACAGAACATTATTTGTTTAGTTTAATTTGAAATGATAAAATAATAAAAACTAATTAAGAAAATATTAGAACATTTTCTAAAATGTTATAAAGCTCTAACTTAAGGTAAAAACTGAAAATACTGTTGCAGTATGTGAATGATCCTAAAGGAACACTGGCTTCAGAGAAACAGGAGTGACTCTGCATTCTTCTCCAGTGTGAACAGTGTTTATCTGAACTCACCTCATCAGAAACTTCAGATCCCACAGAATACTGTAGGCGACCGTCTGAAACACAGAGACGTTTGATCAGACAATAACAGAGAAGCACTGATGCTCCTGAGCTGCTCACTCACCTGAAGAGCGATGATCCCAAACAGACCGAAGCACGCGTACTGAACCAGATTTCTGCTGAGCACCAGAACACAGCCACCTGAGAACAACACCATCACATCTCTGAGCCTCAGCACTGAAGCAGTCTGAAGCAAAAAGTATCTGGATATTTTGTAAAGATGTTACATGAAGATATTTTGTAAATTTCCTACCATAAATATATCAAAACATAATTTCTGATTAGTAATAGGCTTTGCTTAGAACTTCATTTGAACAACTTTAAAAGCATTTTTCTCAATATTTAGATGGTTTAGCTCCCTCAGATTCCAGATTTTCTAATAGTTGTATCTCAGACAAATATTGTCCTCTCCTCACAAACCAGACATCAGTGGAGAGATGATTTATTCAGATGTCAATTTAAAAAACTTACCCTTATGACTTTGTCACATCTGTGAGTCGTGTTGGCAAAATTGGTGTGAATGTGCATGGTCTAATTTTGAGCTACAAGCTAAAGAGTGTGTGACAGTGTGTTATAGTGTGTGTGTGTGTGTGTGTGTGAGTGAGTGAGTCAAAGTTTATTTATAGAGCACTTTTTTAAGAGCCAAAGTTCTGTACAAGCATGAGAAATATAGTATAACATGCTAAAAAAATAGTATTGAATATTACGGAGTAACAAATAAAAAAAAAACTAAATTAAAATAGCAGCTCTCACAGCATGTTAGACGATAAAAATAGGTTTTTAAGATAGAAGTAAGTGTTCTGGCCTTTCTAATATGTTAAGGTAAATCTAGGGCCCTGCTCTTTCAACGTCTTTAAAAAATAGAAAAGATTTGATTTTAGAGAGTTGCCTCAACTGGAAGAAGCTAGATTTAATTAACAAATTAATCTGATTATCCAGTTTAAAATCATTATCCATAAAAACACCCATGTTTTTTACAGATGGCTTCACAAATGGTTTTAAGACAACTAAATCCAGGTTAGGACAACCACGGGGACAATATAACTTCTGTCTTATCCTCTTTTTTTTTATCAATTTCCTCAATTTGGATGTTTTTGTTTCAATGATAGATATAGTTGTGTATCACCTGCATAGCAATGAAACTAAATATTGAACTTCCTAACAATGCATCCTAGAGGAATATATATAAAGAAAACAGAATAGGCCCCAAAACAGAGCCCTGGGGGACCCCACACAAGAGAGAGACACAGAAGAGGACATAAATTCAACAAGGTGAAAAGAAAAGCTTCTGCCTGACATTTATGATTGAAACCACTCCAACACAGTGCCCTTAACACCAACACAGTGCTCCATACGAGAGATCAAGATGTTGAATTTCCAAAGACTTATGCTTTTTAATCACTGGTTCCACAATAGAATGATTAAACAACTGGATTACCACTCCTGAGCCTGCTATTTAAAATACTTAGTGTTAGAAACAGACCACAAGATAACACCAAATCTAACACATTTCTGTGCTGGTGTGTGGGGCTGAGACGACTCAGTAAGATCTCATAAGTCTTTGGCTTATAAATGCAACAAACATGAATGTTAAAATCCCCAACAATTAAAATTGGTCAGTGTGTGTGTGTCTCACCGATCTGTCCGATCAGGTTGATCAGGACGAAGCAGGAGGCGAGGAAGTACCCACAGCTCCAGGTGGCCTGGATGTAGTCTCTCTGCTCGCTCCACTGGAACCACATCCTGATGCCGTCCTCAAGGAAGGTGCTGATCAGACAGAGCCGAGCGACGTGAGGAAGATACTGCTTCGTGACCCGCAGGAACTGAAACAAACACACACACATCAGCTCACATCTGACCCTCCCCAGACAAACACTGACCGCTGGACACACACGTCAGCAGGAGATGACCGACACACACTAAATACTGTAAATTAATAATCCTACGAAACATAAAAACAGCCTCCATATTAAGCATTGAGTCACAGCACATTAAAGCAAGAGGCCAGGTGAATAAAGTATATCTATATTTCCCCCTTTTCTTTATTCACCCGTGGCATCTTGCTTTAATTGTTGTGTACATTTATTAAAATAGTAAAAATATTATAAGCATTTGTGAAATATAAAATATAGAAATATTGGTATTAAAGGTTTCTTCAGAGGGGTTTCTGGATTTTTCTTTTCATCACTCAGTAAATGCTGTGAACAGACTCTGAGGAGATCCTGATGATTTACAGCAGAAGAAGCGTCTGGTGCTGGTGTGAAGCTGGAGGTCAAACCCTCACTAGAGCTCATCACGGCCAAAATAGCAGCAGATATAAACAGACCACATCAGCTCTCCACAGCAGCCAATCACAAACCTGACTGACCTGACAGCCAATCAGAGCACAGCTGCAGAGAGTTCCTGTGCTCCTTATTAGTGAAGAACTCGATAAACAACAGACTACAGCAGAGCATCTGAAGATATTCAACACGTCTTACTGAGGAGAAAATGATCTGAAGTCAAACTGAAATAAAATATACAGAAAGTATGATATTTCTGGTACATGCCACAGAAACATTTCTCTTTTTTTTTTAGTTTAATTTGATGTAGCCTACTAAAATAACTCAAATGAAAAATAAAATTACAATTAATCAAACTATCCAGGCCAGTGTTATTTTAGCATTACTGAGATACTATGATAGTTTAATTATTAATATATATATTAATTTTTTATATTAATTATTTATATATTAAATATATATAATATAATTATTAAATATATTAATATATATATTTTGATCACTTTGTTTATTCTTTTCTACTTCTTGTATATCTGTAATTGATTATTATTCATCTAGCAATAAAACAAATGTTTATCATTGCCTATATGGTTTAAAAACACTTCGGTACAATAGAGAAGACTCAGTCTTGTATCTCGTGTGATAACATGTTCTGAAGCACCAAATAACACCAAACAGCTGTGATCAAACATATGTTCAAGATTCAGCAGCATCAGTAATTCATATTCATAAAGCGTTTCTCTTCAGCAGTAACCCAACACTTCTCCACATTTAGACTGCAGATTTGCAAAGAGAGGGTTTAAGTTACATCCTGAAACACATGCTGGAAATCCCACACACTTCACCAGCATCCAGAACTAACACTGCTGCAAACACATGAGCATTACTAATGTCAGAAACAAAGCCAGGGCACGTGTTTGAAAGGTCATTATAGTCCGAGCCTGGGAAGTTGAGCAATCATCTGCCGTGCATTTCTCAACTCTCTTCAGAGACATACTCTGATTAAACACTCGCTAAACAGAGTAAAGCAGTCAGTCAAGTACAGTGACAGCTATGACTGTCCTTCAAGCATGTTAAGAACTCATTTCTTAGTTTAAAAGAACAGTATTAAACTTCCAGAGCAGGTTCAGCTTCTCATTTAATATTAAAGCATGAAAATATGTGAACTTGCATATAATGTGCATTACTTCCTACTCTTTGAATATGTTCTAACATCATCTGGCAACCAGTATTTGTCTCTATATTCAATGCATCAGCGTGCATTTCATTTTCAGACACGAGTAATGCAGTTATCCAGTAAGAAGATACAGCGAAGTCTTATCATACAGGGATCTGTGAGGGACTAATGCACACCGACAGCTTTAACAAAGCATAATGCGATATATTTCTGATGCATATGCAGATGCGTGTCATGCACACTGTTAAAAGGCGCTGTTTGGTTGGCGCACCTGATCCGCCGCGTCCTCCGCCGCGCTCATCACATCCTCGCGCGCCATCGCTCTCCGATCCGCGCTCAGACAATCAGCCCAATACTAATGTAAACACGCGCGCGTCTGTCAAACACTCACAACTACTGCTGCTACCTAGGCCTCCGCCGCCGTCCCACAATGCACCGCGCCGCTGCCAAAAAACCTCCTCTCCACGAGCGCGCGCACAGAGGCCTCCCGCGAGCCACGTATACTCAACCGCGCGCGCGCACGCACGGCGGAACAGGCAGATCACCTTCAAGACTTTTTCGACAAAATAATGCGTTTTTATTATACGTGTGATATGCACGTTTCATCAAAACAAGCACATTATAAATTAATTTTATAATATTAATAATAATAGGCAAAAAATTATTATTATTATACAAAATAATAACATAAAACTAACTAAATTCACCTAGAAAAATGTTAATAATATTCTTGTTAAATAAATAATATTTATTATTATTATTACTATTATAATTATGAATTATATGTCATTTATTTTGATAATAATAATAAGCATATTAAAAAATATTTATTATTACATTAAAATCATTTTATTGTATCATATTTATTATTATACATATAATTAATAATATTCTGATCATTATTAAACATACCATTTACCATAGTATATAATTATATTATAATATATCATTTTTTATAATTAAATTGCATTTATTACAAAAGAGAAAAATGATGACACATAAATACTATTACTATTAACAATATTGCATTATTGCATTATTTTAACTAGAATTTTAATGTATATATATATATAAAACAAGGATATTTTCATACACACCACATACAAACACAAGTAAAAACTAGAAGTAAATAAAATAAAATAAACCAGAGAATCAGACAGAATCATGTAGATTGTCTTTCCTCTCTGTTACAGCACACAGGTTAATTTTCAAGCTGTAAAACACACACACTTTAAATATTTATCTATGCTCCTTCATATTAAAAAAAATCCATAAAAGAGCCTGTTGCATGTAATGTAATTTTACACAAGTAATCAACAATATCAAAGATACAATCAGCTGCTGTTTTTACAACACAATGTAACTCCAAGTCAGTCACACTACTGTAAAATCAAACTGTCCACTTAGGAAGCAGCACTGATTGACAATCACTATCACATGCTGTTGTGTGAATGGAATAGACAACAGGTGGAAATTATAGGCAATTAGACACCCCCAATAAAGGAGTGGTTCTGCAGGTGCTGACCACAGACCACTTCTCAGTTCCTATGCTTTCTGGCTGAT
>JAUCMR010000107.1:25380850-25390850 GCA_032357425.1 Enteromius argenteus
TACAGTCTGTACAGTATAAACACCATTACACCTATGGAGAGACCCCATAAAACATGGAAACACAACATGTGTGTGAGAGTGTGTGTGTGAGAGAGTGTGTAACTATGAGCAACACTTCTAATGTTAGTAACATTAATACACTACAATCAGAAAGTGGAATCTGTTATTGTTATTATTAAGGAACTTGAGTTAACTGTAAACAGTTTGTTAACTGACATTACTCACAAACATATTTAGATCTAAACGTAAGATTTATGTGTTTAAAACAACCAAAAATGAAAAACACAAAATTAGTAAAACTTTACAAACTAAAAAGAAAAAGAGGGGAAAAGATGTAAAGTGCTGTATAGTGTATATGTGTAGTGCTGTCAAACAGTTACAGGCATCTTTACCAATGAAAATCTCTTTATTATGATCCAGAAACAACAACAGTGAAAATATTGTTTTTCCATGAGGTACAAACTTTATTATTTTCCATTGACTTTGCCCACGTGTTTAAAACCCTTCCTCTTCTTGTTCTTCTTAAACTTCTTATTAAACCCAACAGACTGGACCTGAGAAACAAGACAGAAGTTAATTCAGCACATTTAGAGCACATTTCACATACACAGGTAACTCAAAGTGTTTAGAAAAATAAATGTCATAATGCTTAATGAATTAAAACATTTAAGATTAAAAAGCGAGCATACCTAAAAGCCAGTGAGATCATTAGTGTCTAGTGTAAAACTCCTTTTAATTCAAGTTTATTTATATAGCGCTGATTTCCTGAAGTTTCTGTAGCTACACGACGGAGCTTCAGTCAGCTCAGCTGAAGAGTTGGGCTGAAGCAGCATTGGTTTGTGCAGCTAGACAAACGTCAACAAGTCAGGCTTCAAACACAGGTTCTCTCCACACGTCTTTACACTATCCCCTTATCTCAGGGAAATGGGTTTATGTTTGCATTATTTTAGTAGAACTATAATATGACTGCCGGTTCTGCTAATATTTTGCATTTGTTTTTATATTTTTCAGTTTTCCCTTCATTTATTTTAATTTTATCAGCCTTTTTTAAGTGTATATTTAGTTTCTATTCATTTCTAATTTTATTTATTTATTTAAGCACATCAAGTTCAGCCAAAATGAGAAATATTGTTGTGGCTAGTAACTGAAACAATCCCTCTGTTTTTTTTATTTTATTTTAAGTAAATGAACGTTTAGTCATTTAGTAATTAACTGCATGCAAATTAACTGTAAATGATTAAACTGTGATTTAACCTTCATTATCACAGATAACGTGATTCAGTCACACTCACCTTTTTGCGTTTCTGCATCTGGTTTTCTACTTCCATCTCAGACACATCATCATCATCGGTCTGAAAATCATCTTCCTTAGCATCATTGGTGTTTTGCTCATCATCCGGCTTCTTCACGGAGAACAGAGATGCTGCAGAGAGACACGGCTGACGTTAGCTATTAATGGTTTGAGGCAGCAGCGATCAGCTTGTTCTTAGCGAAGCAGGTTACTGACGTGGGTAAAGATCAGACATGCTGTCTGAGGAGTCGCTGTCCTCGCCGTCACTCGAGGTCGGGGTCCAGACGCCGCTGTCCTGTTTCCTGCTGCCGCGTCCCTCACCTTCTGCAGCCTCTTTGGGTCTCTTCTTCTGCTTGAGCTGCACAGGAACGAACTCCACGCCCTGCCGGACACACTCCTCGTCTGAGCACAACAACACAAGCGCTCGGTGAGGTCCAGCAGAGCGGTGACGGTCAGAGAATGACATCTGAGAGACTTACACTGCTCCAGAGCTTTCTTGTAGCGTTTCCCGCTGACGTGACGAAGAACATGCTGCGGAACACGGTTAATGTGACGTAACGTCAGCTTACAGAAGAGATGATCCCTGAGGAAATATACAAACACACACTCATTTACTCCAGGAGTACATGTTCCTGGTCTTACTGTGACGGGGATGTTATCTGGAACTACGACTATTAAAGCTTTTGTGTTCATTTAAATAAAGGTGAAAAAACTAAATACAGATATCAGAAGAAAAACTAGAAATGAAGAAATGTCATCTCGCTAACTAACTAAAACAAGCATAATCAGCAACTGGAAATAAACCAGGAAACAAATACTATAAAACAACTGGAGAAAAGCACTGTTAAAACAACAGAGCATTGAGGAAATAAGGAAATTACTCCTCATAAAAGAAATTAAAACCTGAAATAAAGCTGGATTTGGATAAAAAAAAAAAAACCTTTAAGCTTGCTAACTAACTGAAATGAGCATAACTGGAAGTGAACTGAAACTGAACTAAAACTAAGACTGAAATAAAAATAAATGACACCTAAATAATAATATTTTTAAAAACAAATGCAAATCAAGAACAAATGATTAACACTTAATCAAATTAAAACTGAAAATATAAAAATTACATGGATTTAAAAATCTAAAAGCATTAAAAAAAAAAAAAACACTACAATATTATAACACTAATATGCATTATTCATCAAAATAATCATGCAACATTATGTTCTGTTGGTTCATAAAAAAGAAAGAAGGAGCTAGGAGGCTAAAGTTTGATAAAAGTGCCTATAAAACACTTATCTTAAAATATGCATTCATATGAGGCTCATGGAGGGAAGAGGGAGAAATTAGGGTTAAATATTTAAACAAAAGGTGCTGGTTCAGACCCTAGAGCTGAACACTCGTCTGCTGGTCTCTGAGGGTTAAAGTGTGTAGTGTAGTGTACTCACGGCTGTTTAGTGCTGCTCACTATGTGCGGCTCGTACTGACTGTAGTCGAAGTCTGCCTGAGCGCGGAGCTTCTTGTATTTGTTCCCCGCGGTGAAGAGCTGCAGCTCGGCCAGGCTGCACGGAAACTCGTGCTCGTTCAGAGAGCAGCGGATCTGACGGATTACACGCAATACACACACTCAGAAACACTCACATCATAAGAACACCTGAAGTACGACTCTGGTGTCATGATTCTGACCTTCTTCGAGTCTGTGAGCTGAAAGCAGGGGTTCTTCTGTAGAAATGATCTCAAATCTTCCGGGAAATCCTCCATAACGGCAGTTAAATATGACTATACACGCAAAACCTGCTGTTGTAGATATTACCACAACAACACTGGAGAAAAAACACACACTAAACCTCAAACTAAGAGGATAGACGCCGATGTTTTGGTGCACATGCGGCGCAGCGTTTCAAAAACTACAACACGACGTCATATAAACCCGACGCTGACGTAGGACCAAAGACTGTCCAGAGAAATGCCAGAAACTATAAGTTTTAAAAGCAGCGAAGTCGTAAGAGATGTTAAAGTCGTCCCAAAATGGATATAATGGCTCTTATATAATCAGTATTTAGACTAATGAAATATCTGTCGCTGAGACAGCACGGGGGTTATATTTCTGATGAGGCGCGTTACCGGACGCTCGTGACAGTCAGCTGATCCTGAGCTGTTCGTCTCTTATAATCACCTTTCAGTCTTATTTCATGCGTGCTTTTATTAAACACACAGCGTGTATTATATATGTGTTTCCCGAGTGTCGCTTTGCGGGCGTTATAATAATAAGATTTGAAGAAGATGTCTGGACCGAACGGAGATCCTGATGTTTCTGCTGATGATGATGGAATCATTGAGGATGAAGATGAATTCAGTGAAGAAGGTATTCATGTCTTTAATTACACAAATCATCTCATTCTCATTACTGGGTGTGTTTTACTGTGCAATCAGCTTTTAATCTAATAGATTCTGACTTTCGACTGGAATACATTTTTTCTTTTAATATATATATATATATATATATACTTTATTAAATTCTTATGAGTCACTCCTTAAGTTAATACAGTTATACTGTAATTAATAATACAAATTTAATTCAGTACATGTATATTATAGTTAATTTTAATAATAAATTATATAAAATATATTTGTTATTTTTTTATTAGTAACAATAGTTTAATGTTTTTAATAAAATATAAATTATTTATAAATATAATTATCATGATTAATATTAATTATAACTTTTATATAATTTTATAAAATGTTTTATTATATTATTCATGACAAATATTAATTCACTTATATTTTTATCATCAGTATTTATAATTTTATATTACACTTTACATATTATATAAGAAAATATGTTATGTTTATATGTTTAATATATGTACAAATAATATCAAATATAAAATTAAAATATTAAGGCATATACATCTAAATACTTTTAATGTGTTTATACATAATAAATACACAGTACACACACATATTATGTAAACTAAAACTTTTATTTTGGATGCAATTAATTGCGATTAATTATTTGACGGTAAATATATATATATATATATGTTCCTTATATTATTATACAATTATTTCACATCATTTTTGTATTGTTCTTTAAAAATGATTTATGTCTGTACAAAATTCAAACGCATTAATGTGAAAATAATAGTCAGTGATCCTCATATAACATTGTATAACATACATATGCAACGCTACAGAAACAGGATTAATAAGTGAATCACACGGTAGGAATATGAGTCGTTAGTGATGACGAGAGGTTTGTGTTTGATCAGAGTACACAGCGATCGACTCCATGCTGGACCAGATCAACTCCTGTCTGGACAACATCGAGGAGAGAAACGAGGCTCTGAACGGAAAACTGCAGGAGCTGCTGGAGTCTAACAGACAGGCCCGGAGAGAGTTCAGAGAGCAGCAGAACCCTCCTCATCCTCCTCCTGATGAAGAGCCAGAGTCCACACGACACTAGAGAGAGCAGCGCTGTACAACCTGAACTCTGCTGTATTACATTAAAGCCTCCGATGGCTTATTACTTTAATAATGATACGCAATATGAGTTATTATACTCAACTATACATAGAGATTCAGTTCTGAAAGAAGCACAATAGAGTGTATTTTTGCAATAAACGAACAACAAACAAAATAAGCATGGGTTCTTATATATCTGCTTAACATTTATTTTGAGAAAGGGTATTATTTTTTTCTGGTTTTCACCCAAAATAGGACGGATTGGCCATTATTGATCGTGATTCATACTCACACCAGAGGGAAACACACACACACACACACACATCACAGAGCTGAGGAGCTTCCAAACATGGCTATTAATGTGACTAAATAAAAAGAAGATATAACGTTAAACATTTTGAATGGACAATAAACATTCTGCGACAATCTGTGGTTCATCTGTGTTCTTCAAGCTAGCTCAGGTGCTGTCATGATGATTAAACTTGTTTGTAAATCGATGTAGCATGTATTACAGTAGGCTATAGATATATTTTCTGCCTCATTCTGTGATAAGACGCCACATCAAATCACCAGAGTTATTTCAGACACTCGACTGATGCTGTGAAGAATAAAGGAGTTATAATGGTCTGTTTGTTGGACAGCAGGTTTAGAAAGGTTTGTCGTTAGAAGAAATAAAACACACGGATATTATTTAACAAAACCACAATTCACAAGAGCCTATTAAACCGTGGATGTCATACGAATGGGACTTTTATCCCTAAAAAACATGAAAACATTTGTTACTTAAAATAAATTAAACTTCCAATAAAGTAAAATGTAGTTGCCAAAACATAATTTCTCATTTATATTGATTTGATTTGCTAAAATAACCAGAATACAACATTAAAAAACAAATTCTCACTATTAAAAGCTATAGTAGCATCTTAAATAAAATGATCAAGGGTGTACTCAGGTTCTCTGTCCGGTTTATAAATAATCCAATGCCGCTGGTATTCATCAAATATTTTAATAGAAATTAAAAGGAGTCAAATGCAGCAAACAAACATTGGTAAAACAGGAAGTTCAGCAGCTATAAAACACGTCTGTCAGCTGCTGAATAGAACACACGGCTCGGATCCGACCGCCAGGTTCATGATTAGCTTGCCTTAAACCAGGTCTTCCTCTTTCAGAACACTCGTTATCGTCAGGGTAAACCAGCCTCAAGTGGTCTGCTGGTCTCAGCTGGTCTTGTTAACCTGACTACTGGGAACCAGTTTAATGCTTGGTTTTCTTAAAAAAACAAACAGTGAAACATTTGAGCGGTTCCTTCCATAAGAAACATGAAAAATGCCATTTCCAACATTATTCTGAGAGATCATACAAACAATAATATTTCACTGTAATCTGAATCCAGTCCAGAAATCAGCTCCAGATCTGATCACATGCACCTGATGGGTCAATGACTCAAAGATGAACACACGTCTTCCTTTCACAGAATAACTCTTCACATTTCACCCCAAAACCTACATACAACATTACAGTAAATAATAAAAAAAATCGGTTAAATCTTCACATAACTAATGTGACAAAAAGTTACAATGTAGATGTGTTTATTTTTGGGGTAAAATGCAGTCTGGAAAGAGTTTAGATAAAAGCTGCTCAGTGCTTCTGCTTCAGCGCAGATCTCTGCTCAGGAGTCCAGTGTACAACTAAATAATACAATTCAACTCAAAACACATTCAGAAGCTCCAGAGACACAATAACGCTGTTATAATCAGCTCTCCTCTCACACAGAACAGCAGATGAAATCAGCAGAACTCAACAAAACAAACCCAAGAATCTCACTCCTAAACACTAAGAAGAAAAAAGAAATCAGCATATTTAGGTCCCATCGATACTTTCTGAACTCATTTTCATGCTAATTATGCACATTTTAATCCTAAATTCTTATCATCATGATGTGAAAATAGAGCATATCATTATTTATCAAACATACATATATAATAAAAACATAAAATTATAAAATATAAATACAAGCGCTGTTAACTGTGTAAATCTGTATTATGTATACATAAATGCAAACATGTATATATTTAAGAAATATTTAGTGTTTATATATTATACATGTACTGTATATGTGTGTATTTATAAACACACACACGTAAACAAACTGATTTTGGATGTGATTGCAGTGAATTGTTTGACAGCACTTAATATTTATAGCTTGTATTCGTTTATTAACTCTCACTGTTGTCAAAGTTACAATTTATTGTAATATTACACTATATAATTATTATTTTTAATTATTTATAATTATTATTTTAATATTTTAAGTAATAAGAATTGAGGGGAAAATGTGCTTAATTGTCATGAAAATATTGTCACAATAGAAAACCTCTAAAAGTCCTAAGAATTGGCTTCATTTTCTGTATGCAAAATATTCTTTTCTCTCCTTGTCTGTGAGATTGCCCAGAACACACCTCAGTGTTTGACTGAAGGCAGAAAGCAGCTAGAAGCACTAACAGATAAAGGGAAACATCAGCTTCAGCTCAGAACATGATCGAGAGGGTGTGTGTGTGTCACGGGACGCTGATATCTGAAGATTAATGAACGGTGTTTGAGTGCTGCTACATTCTCCAGTCAGTCTCTCTCTCAGAAAACAGCCCAAAACCACACACACACACCAGATAAAAGCTAACATTACTGTAATGCAAAATCATTCTATTTTACTAATCTTTTAAGACTAAAAACCGCATGAAATTCTGTGCAACAGCTGTTTTGCAGCAATGCCATTTCTGCTTTGTGGATGATTTAAACAAGAACTGGGAAGAAGGTTTGCAACTATCTAATTTTCATAATTAAATCACAATGAAATAATGGTCCTGAAAGACTGTTTCAGCATACTGTAATATATGTATATATTATATATAAATCTATTTATTTATATATATAATTCAAGCAGAATTTTCTAGACAAGTAAAAGTTGTCGTTTTCCAAAAAAAAGTCAAATTGTCAAAATAATCTTGTTTTTTTCCATGAATGAACATTATTGTACTTACATCATTGGCAGATGTTTGCTCACTTGATTTTGACTGAAATGTAAGTATTTATTTCCAGTGTGTGTGTGTGTATATATATATATATATTTGTAGGAGTGAGACACACGGCGTGTGGTTTTGGGCTGAGCTCTGAGCTGAACATGTTTTGATGGATGTGAACCGTTCAAAGTCACGCTCTCCAGCGCTGTATCCCATCATTCCCTGCGTCTGAGGGCCGTGTGCTCAGGACTGTATAAACAGGTCAGAGGCTAGATCTGTGGCACGAACCCGCCGGGTGCTTTCACTCAGGTCCTCTGAGGCGGACACGGTTCTGAGTGTCTTAGCGTCGTCTCGCTCCTCGTCCTCGTCTCTTAGCAGGAGTCCTCCCCCGGCCCCGAGCGCTCTTCACCTCGGGCTCCAGCTCTGGCTCAGGCTCCATGGCAGCGGCTTCTTCCTGTGCGAGCGGCTGGACTTCCTGTGTGAGCGGCTGGACTTCCTGTGGGCTGCTGCTGGGAGGTGAGGCTGGTTCTAGGAGGAGAGTGGTCTGATCTGCTGGTTCTGCTGAGGTTGAGCCGGAGTCTTCGTGCTTCTTTAAGGCTTTGTAACGCTGCAAAGACACAAAACACATCATCGTTAACACCTGCTGCGCTTTAAAAACCTTCTAAACTCAATACATTTATCCTAATATTTGATTAATTATGAGCAAGCTGATTTAAATAATGAGTCAATACGAAACACTATTCACAAACCTTTTTGCTTCCATAAAACGATGTAAAATAGGATGTTTAAAACAGTGTTATTGTTAACTGAAACTAGTGCTGTCAAACAATTACATTCAAAATAAAAGTATGTGCACTGTTTATTTATTATATATATATATATAAATACACACATACAGTGAATATTTGGAAGATATTTACATGTATTAACGTATATATTTATATTCTTATGTTATATATTAACTATATACATGCATGTGTTTGTATTTATATGTACATGATAAATATACACAGGATACATACATTATGTAAAGAAAACTTTTATTTTGGATGGGATTATTATGATTAATCATTTGACAGCACAAACTAAAAAGTAAATTAAAATTAGAAGTTCATTGGCAGCTACTTGCAAATTTTAAAAATGATAACCAAAATAAATACAATATTAAATTCAATTACTAAAACTTAAATAAATGTGCACCTAAAAAGATAAACATCTAAAATGTTTGCATCTTGAAGGTACCTTGAGACTCTGGAAGTGTGTGAGCGTCTTGCAGTGAGTGTGTCGAGCCGAAGACTCGAAGTGATAGAACTGATTACACAGACGACAGAGAAACCCAGCCACGGGCACCACGAAACTAGAGCCTGCCACAGACAGCACAAATAAACACAGGTTCAGTCGTGACAGCTCTTCAGAGGATGATGCTCCTGACTGATATAATACTGATATATGTGTCTCTGGAGCACAGCAATAGACAACTATACACTGTATGGGTCAAAATTATAAATGTGTCTTTTGTGCCAAAAATCATTAGGATATTAGGTAAAGATCATGTTCCATGAAGATATTTAGTAAATTACCTGCCATAAATATATCAGAACGTCTGACTCATACAGTGTATTGTTGTCTATTGTAATAAATACACCTGTGCTGCTGATGAATGCTGCTGTGCTCCAGACTCAGTTATGAAGAAATAAATCACTCTTAAACATTAAGACGAAGTGTGTTCTCATCAAGGCTGCTTCTTGTAAGCCCTGAGGTCTGTGTGTGATGATGACCCACCGTACACCGTGTCCGAGTCGAACTCCTCGTCTTCAGTCAGGTCCTCCAGAGTCACCTCCATCTGTGCAGCCAAGCCCTCCTGCAGCAGACACACACAGTCACACGCACACACTTGCATTTGTGATATATAGGGACTCTCCATAGGCGTAATGGTTTTTATACAGACTGTATATACTATCACCCTACACCTACCCCTAGATTTTTTGAATTGTATGCTTTTTAAGCCTTTTGTTTTACGGGGACACAGGAAGTGTCCTCATAAACCATGTTTACGTTGTAGTACCCATGTCATTATACACATTTGTGTCATAAACCACAAATACCAGTACACTCTCTCACACACAGAGTCAGACAGACACACACACACACACCTTCCCGTTCTCCTCTTCCTCTCTCTCATCATCACTGCCCTCACCGTCCTCTTCACCCAGAAACATGTCAGTGTTGATCT
>JAUCMR010000107.1:25424995-25437005 GCA_032357425.1 Enteromius argenteus
CTGAACATCACAGAAATACATTACACTTTAACACAGATTCACACAGAAAACAGATGATTACATTAGAATAATATTTCTTAATAAGATAGAATAATATATCCTTTGTGAGCAGAAGAGCCTCCTCTCAGAAACATTAAACAATTGAATTATTCCTGAACTGTGTCTGGTGTTGTTTGGTGTGTGTCCTGCGCTCAGAGTGAAGAGAAAGCTCTGTATCGTTCAGAAACACATGAGTCACGCCACAGGATTGTGTCTCCCTCGGGCCTCAGAGCGGCCTTCATGAGGAAAACATTCTGCCTTCCTGTGGCCTGGAAAACACACACACACACACACACTCATCCACAGTAAAACACTGTCTGCAGCAGCCAACAGGAAGTAGTTGATCCTCAGATCTGTTTGAGGTTTGTGTAGTTAATATCACTGCATTAAGCCCTGAGTTCCTGCTCATTTATGGAGTTTGTATCCCTTTATGTAATATTAATCTCCGTAACAATAAATATGCATTATGCCATTATTTTCATTACAGTAAAGTACATGCAACCTCCAATTTCTTATTACTGTAATAGAAAAGTAAATCAACCAAAATACCACTGTAATTGTTTTATTATACTATTCTATTTTGTGTATATATACAGTATACATATATATATATATATATATATACACACACTAAAAACTATATATATATATTTTTAGTGTATTAAATAGACAATAAAAAAGCAAAAGGGTTGCATTTATTTAATGAAATTACAGCAAAAATAATATGATAAAATATTACAGTTTAAAATAATTATTTTCATTATATTAACATATTACTGTATTTTTACCAAATAAATGAAGCAGGGTAGCATACAACAAATATTCTTTTTAAAAATCATAATTATTCTTATAACTTCTATAACAGATTAATATTATTAGATATATATATATTACTGACTATAATATTATATGTTTAATGCAGGATAAAATAACTTTTCCTACGCTTCAGTGGCCAGCTAACAATAGAGCAGGGGTGAAAATGAGTGTTTGGTGTGATATCGTCCTCTGTAAACGAGGTTATTTAGTTGTTATGTGTGTGTGTCCTCAGATGGAGTTTGACGAGAAGGAGCTTCGGAAGGAGATCAGCTACGCCATCAAGAACATCCACGGCATCAGGCACGTCTGTCCCTCAGTGTTCTGTGATTCCCGTCACTCGTCTCGTCTCGTCTCGTCTCGTCACAAACCTGTCTCTGATCAGAGCAGCAGGAGAGAACGGGTTTGTGATGAGATCAGTGAACTCCGTCTACAACAAACCGCTCTTTACTGCGCCTCGCTCGTCTTCAGCCCAACAACCTGATGTTTGGGCTTCAGAGACTAACATGAGGCTTTGGTGGTGATAGTTATTGCTATATCTGAGTCTGGAGCACAGAAGCAGACATCAGCAGCACAGGTGTATGAGTACAAATAGACAACAATACATTGTATAAGTCAAAATTAAATAAAAAAAATTCAAGTTTTCTTTCATGCCAAAAATCATTAGTATATTAAGATCATGTTCCAGGAAGATATTTAGTAAATGTCCTACTGTAAATATATTGAAACTTCATTTCTGATTAGTAATATTCATTGCTAAGAACAACTTTAAAGGAGATTTTTTCAATATTTAGATGTTTCTGCTCCCTCAGATTCCAGATTTTCTAGTTGTATCTCAGACAGATATTGTCCTCTCCTAACTAACCAGACATCAGTGGAGAGATGATTTATGCAGCTTTCACAACTTTGACCCTCATGACTGGTTTTATGCTCCAGGGTCACATATGGTTTATTTATGATCCTCCATTTGTCCAACAGATTCATAAGGTTTATGTACCATATTACTAAAATATGTTTTTACTTTCTTTTTTGACAACCACCATAAACATACAGTACATGGTAAAAAAAAAAAAGAAAATTCACTCAAAATTTGCTAGTAAATTTCACTAAAATAGAAATAAATGGCAGGTAACTCATTAAATTTAGTTTGAAATTCTGAAGTAGAAAAAATAGTACTTTAAAAAATCAGTTATATTTCTGAAAAATCATTTTCATGTTTCAGTGTTTCACTTTAAATTTCTTCATAGTTTATTACTATTAATTATAGTTTCCTTTGTAATTGAAATTTACTAGCATTATTTTGAGTGATAATTGTTCCTGAAAGAGCCTCTGAATGTTTTCATTTAGAATTTTATTGGACTTAATCTTATTCATTAATATTATTCTTTTTTTTTTAATGAATTTTGTTTTAATGCCAAAAAAACAACATCTTTACAGTAAGGTCCCATTAGTAAACATTATATTGAACAAGTTCCAATTAACATTAAGTTTGATTAGAATTAATAAATAAAAAGCATTTTGTGTTGTTAATGTTAATTAAATGCAAAGAGTAAAGTGTTAGCAATTTTTGCTGCATATTGTTTCACTTGCATCAAAACAAAATGCATTAAATTAAATTTTCACTGACTTAACTCTCGCCATTTTTCTAGTTTTAGTTAGTTCTTGATAGTTAAATAATAAAACCGAACTGAAGTCATTTCATTAGCTAGCATACTAAACTAATACTACGACACACATTAAGAACCTCTCCTGTTCTCGAGTTGAGCTCTCGAGCTCTCTTGAGTTGACACTCGGAGCCATTGCTTCACTTCTTCACTCTTTTCTTAGCGTATTTCTTTTGGATTAACACTCTTCTTCTTCCTCTGCGGCGGGCAGAACCGGGCTCTTCACGCCGGACATGGCCTTTGAGACCATTGTGAAACGGCAGATTGGGAAGATTAAAGAGCCGTGCCAGAAATGTGTGGACATGGTCATTTCTGAGCTAGTCAATACCGTTAGACAGTGTACCAAGAAGGTAAAGGCCTGTGAGCCTGGTCTGACGGGGTCTGTGTGTGTGTGTGTGTGTGCCTGCCGCTTCGGACTGAGGGATTCTGGGAGGAATGGCAGCATTAGCTTCTGTTGGGAGAGAGCCGGGACGCTGAGGCTTCAGCACTAGATGAGCCGAGATCAGAGCTCCGGATGGTTCTGCTCCAGGCTGGGTTATGCTGGGAAATAATTTGACTGATTTTACTTTTTACAGATCAAAATTAAGTTTACAACACAACATCATGAAGTGTAATCCTTTTTTTTCTTTCTGACACTCTGACAAATAAAGGTACAGAAGCTGTCACTGGGGCGGTACCTTTTCAAAAGGTATAGGTTTGTACCTAAAGAGTTCATGTTGGTACGTTAAAGTGTACATATTTGAACCTAATAAGTACAAAAGTGTACCTTTTGAAAAGATGCTGCCCCAGAGACAGCTTTTCTACCTTTATTTCTGAGAGAGAAATAAATCAAATCAAATTAATTTGACAAAAACACCAAGAAACAGCAAGTAGCACACTGAATTAAATGTCAAATTTAAATTACAAAACAGTCAAATTGTATTTTATTGTAAAACATTTTCAATTATTTTTTCTTTTGTAGCTTTAATTTATTTTCATTGTTGTACTTTTTTTATATTTCTTCTGTTTAGTTTCAGTTTTATCAATTTATTTATATTTGTAATGTAAAATTTTTAGTATTTTTTTAAAGCAACAAGGTTTCATATTTATTTATCAATCAACAACTCTAGAATAATGCAATAAACCTTAACTTAACACCATCAAGTGAAGAATAGCACACAACATGCACACAGTAAAAAATACAAATACATTTTTTTAAGGTTTACAAGAAAACAGAAGAGAAAATCATCTTTACTTCTGAATTTCACATTTAATTCAGTGTGTAATTTGACTTTTTTTTCGTGAAATTTTATATCAGTTCATTATATCTGTCCATTCATGGGTTTTATTATAAATTACAAGATGACTTTTTTCCCTTTCGAAAACTATTTTGTACATGCCTTTTAGATTTCATTAATTGCACAGATGCTGCTTCTGTTGTATCCAACAGATCTGGAGTCCTGTTTTTTTTCATATACAGTATTTACGGTTCTAATAGCATAACTCCACAGCAGCATCCCAAACCCAAGCGTAGTGTTTCTCCTGAAGAAGGCGGTGTTCTTCTAGCAGTCCTCGGCGTCCTGAGCTCTCCGTGTTTTAGAGGCAGAAGTTTGCAGGAAGGCCGAGACGCGTCTGAAGGCAGTCTGAGCTCCTGTGATGCTCGGGAAGCTCTGGGACTGTCTTCGGTCGTCTCGGCTGTGTTCTGGAAGCTTCTGTCAAACGGCTTGAGGAGAAACCAGATGTCTCACATGCCTTCTCTTTCCTCTGTGCTGTCTGTCTGTCTGTCATTCTTCCACTGTCTGTACGGATCCTCTCTCTTCCTCTTCCTCCATGACTTCCTCTGCAGGACGGGCCTGTTCACCCCCGACCTGGCCTTCGAGGCCATAGTGAAAAAGCAGATCCAAAAGCTAAACGGGCCGTGCCTGAAATGTATAGATATGGTCGTGAGCGAGCTCACCTCCACCATTCGCAAATGTAGTGAGAAGGTACGAAGCGGAACGAAGCTGCGTTTGTCCTCGTCTCTCTGTGACGTATGGATAGACCGATAACTGGACCTCACATCATCTGATGCTTTCAGGGTCTTTTATGTGGTTAAAGAAATAATGGACAGAAGAAAAGATCAATTTGTCATCGTTTACTCACCTTCGTGTCACTCCAAAACTCTTTATTTAAAGGTGAAAATGATGACAAAATGGTCATTTTTGTGTGAAATGTTGGCGTCTCTCGCTGCCTTCATCTGTTCTCCTCGTGTAGTGCAGTGCATTATGGGATTGTTGTGAGACTGTGACATGTTTCCTGTGAGGTTTAGATTTTGTGGAATTGAGGATCAGCTGCAGACAGATGTCTAGATCATATCAGATTCAGATTTGAAGAAGGACAGAGGAGACAAATATTTGTTTCTTAAGTTAAACTTTCACGTTTTAGAATATGTCCATATTTGGTGTGTTTGGTAGTATACCAAGTATATATATATATATATATTAGTGCTGGGCAATGATTATCAATTGGAATCACACCCAAAACAAGTTTTTGTTTATATATATATATATATGTATATATATATGTGTGTGTGTACTGTGTTTATTTATTATGTGTATATATAAAGACACACACAGTATATATTTAGAATATCTTTACATTTATATTTAAATTCATATAATTTGTTTTATACATAAATATATTTAATATATAAACATATCATATTTTTCTTATATATATATATATATACCTGCATGTGTGTGTCTTTATATATATTGTATATAATAAATATACATAGTACACACACATTTTTATTCATTTTTATTTATTAAACAATTTTTTAAACAATTTTTATTTTGGATGTGATTAATCATTAACCCAAGATTAATATATATATATATGTGTGTGTTTATGTTTAATTTATATTTAATAATATTTTGAATTTATTTAATCTGAAGTCTGAGCAGCTTTATTATTTCTGCTGTTGAGTTTACATTTATTTGTATTTCTTTTCAGATTTAGTAATTTTGTTATTTACTTTTGTAAAGTTTTTAATATTTCTGTCATTAGGCTTTAATTTCTTTTTAATTTACTTTTATTCATTTTAGTCCTGCATCTTCAATTTTTAACTTGTTGTTGTTTTTAGCTCATTTAAAATCGTCAATTTTATCATTTTAATTTCAGTTTATTGATTTAATTTTAGTGAACAAATCCCGCACTGTTAAATCTTCAGGACACTGTCTGTATTCTCAGGTTTTGAAACAAGATTAGTGTGCATCTCAAAACATGTCCAGGGCTGAATTGTTTTGTTGTTGTTGTTTCATAAAATGGCATTAAAAGCCTATTTTTTTCTCCATTGTTTCATATCTGATGGTAAATTCAGTGATTTCAGTGAAGATCAAGATCACGCTGAACTCCTAGGGATCTACAGTGTCATCTGTTTAGGGATCTAGTCATATTTTCTTCGCAGATATTGTTCATGTAATTGTTGTTTGTGCAAAATCTAGGGTTCATCCATCAGTCCAGCAACTATCGGTCTATCCTTACCGCTCAGTTTTCATCCTGGTTTATTTTGTCTGTGTCAATTTAATTTACTAAGTACTTGTGTGTCCTTTTTTACAGAAGCGTAGAGATTTCATCTAAATTCCCCCGTTTGAATTTGTGTTAACAACGCATGCTGGCCCTGTTTTCTGTCTGTGTTTTCTGTCGGATGTGTGTGTTTCAGTTCCAGCGTGAGAATAACATCATTGTGGCTCGTCTCTTTTGTTTGACATTCATGGAGAAACTGATGCTGGAAGGTCTTCTTACACCAACAGACTAACCACAGTCACACCAGAACACCTCTGTTTCTCTCTCATTCCCTCTTTCTCTCTTCTTTTATCATTTCATCATCCTCCAACAATGTAATTTGGCCTTTTGTGGATTTGGACTGGATAATTTGTGCCTAAAAAGCTCACCCAAAAATACCATTATTCACCCACCTTCGGCTTCCAAACTCGTATGTCATTGTTTTTTCCTTTGAGCACAAAAAGAGATTTTCTGAGGAATCTTTAAGCTCCAGAACAGACCCCAAACCTGGATAAAAGCATCATATATGCAAAATAGTGGTCAGTATGAAATATGCAAGTCATGTGAAGCTTACACCTAAAATAAGTCGCTTAAGATTGAAGCTTGTTCACACATATTCATTTACTGCACACACGCAGGCGCAATATGAATTTAAACTTGAAAACACAGTAATTCAGCCAGTTTTATGTCGTTTTTGGAGCTTGACAGGAATGAAAAAGAGCTGCATGAAGATTTTTCAGACATTCTCCTTTCGTGTTGGAAATAATGAGCATCATACGTGTTTGGGATGACACAAGGACAAGTAAATGTCCTTCAAGTCGGACGAAATAGCGGCAGATGAAGTGTCAGTGATGTCATCTGATGTCCTGTGGTTTTATGGTCTGATGTAAAAGTGAATCCACACAAAGACTCAGTCCCCTTCATCTCAGAGCATGTGTGTTAGTCATCTCTATACTGCTGATCCCTGACTCTCTGCTGGTGTGTGTGTGTGTGATTCTACACGGACTACAAGTTCCAGTGCATCAGCATCATACAAGTTACTCAGTAATTAGTTACTGTAATTTAATTACTGTGATAAAAAAAAAAGTAATTTAATTACTGTTACTTCTTATGTAATTGAACTAAACTCTGTACATACAGTAGAATACAGTAGTGGGTTTAACATCTCATTTAAAGCCTAACCAATGCATGCTTTTTCATACTTTGTTGAGTTAATAAGAATATCGGTTGGTTATCGACTGCTTGGGTATTAGCATGAATATTATGTTATATTGACTGTTTATTATGACGTAAAAAGAACATAAAGAGTTTATTTGCAAAAACAGATCAATCTTTTTCTATCATGTTGTCAAGCTGTTTTTTGTTTTTGTTTTGTTTTTTACCTAGTCAAACAAAGAGAAAAGAGAGATTAATAGGAATTAATGCACAATGAAAAACATGTTTTTTGAGAATTGTAAAAAAACGGACTTATCTGTTTTTGCAAATGAACTCTTCACATATTAATGTCTTCTTCTTCAAGACCTTATTCTAAATCTTTAATCCTTGCCAATTCTTAAACTTAACAACTACTTTACTACATATTAATAAGCAGCGATTAGGAGTATATTGAGGCAATAGTCATAATTAATAGTGAGAATTGGAGCCTAATCTAAAGTGTGATTGATGTCGTTACTTGAAAGAATTATCATTAACTTGTCGAGGCTGATAGAGGATTTAGAAGGTAATTAGTAATAAGTAATTAAGTACTTTTTGGAGACAGTAATCTAATTACTCTGTTGAAGATCTAATTAGTAACTACTTTTTTAGAGTAACTTACCTAACACTGATAATATTTATATATATATATCAGTATTCAATATTAAATCACAGCTGGCTCATTCCTAGATTCGTCTGTATAACGAGACTTTTCAAAGCTGGGAGGGTCACGATAACTACAGCGATGCATTGAAATTTAGAGTCGTGTGATACACTGTATGTTGATGCATACAAACATGATTGAGTTTCTTAATGTCACATGCATACATATCTAATGTAAGATTGTTTAATATGTCGATGCATGCAGACCTGTTGTGAAGTCTGCTGTGGTGTTTATATGGTGTTAGCATCACAGAGGTGTGTGTTGTGTCACAGCTGGCCCAGTATCCCATGCTGAGAGAAGAGATGGAGAGGATCGTCACGCAGCACATCCGAGACCGCGAGAGCCGCACTAAAAACCAGGTGAGTCTAAATCTCTTCATCAGAGCTCTTAAATCTGATATTATTACTCCCATACTGAAGAAACCAGGGGCTGATCCATTTTTAAGGGTTAGTTCACCCCACAGTGAAAACCAGGCTGTGTTTCAGTTCAAGAATCTCTAAGTCACCGCTGGTGTTCCCCAGGGTTTTGTTTTGGGCCCGCTTCTTTTCATTATTTAAATACTCCCTTTTGGTTATATTTTGAGGAAGCATGGTGTTAATTTTCACTGCTATGTGGATAACACCCAACTTTACCTGTCTGTCATACAGGCTTTTTTATAATATGTTTTATTGAGTATTTACTGCACTTTATCTGCATATGTGTTTCTTGTGTGATTTTGTCTTCTGAAAGTGGTTTGTGTTTTATTTATTTTTTACCTGCTTGTGAGGTGACCTTGGGTGTTTTGAAAGATGCCATCAAATAAATTGCATTATTATCTAAAAATGTTAAATGTAAAAATGCTTTAAAAATCAGTTTATTTGATTCTTTCCTCTCTGCGGTTGTCAGGTGCTGCTGCTGATTGACATCGAGCTGGCGTATATGAACACCAACCATGAAGACTTCATCGGGTTTGCCAAGTGAGTTATGTTTCCTCAACCTTTAACGTCAAATGACTCAATATAATGCCAAAATGACTTAATCCTAATCATAAAAAGGGATTAAAATGACCATAAAATATATTTTTATTTTTAAATATATTTTTAAAATATATTTTAAACTAGATAATTAATTAAAATGAATAATAATATAAAAACAATCATTAAAGTAGTATTAATAACAATAATAATATAATATGTAAACAATAAAAATAATTACAGTTATAACATTATTACATTTATTTTCCGAGCAATTCATATAAATGAATAATTATTAGTTTATTCGTTTTATTACCATTATCAGTAACATTAAACTGTTAATATTAATCATAAATAAATTACACAAATATTTTTTTTATTTTATTTTTTCTATTATTACTAATATTCAATGATATTAATATTAATCATAAGTAAAATATGTATAAATAATGATAATATATATTAATGTATATATTATTATAATATAGTATTATTACTAACATTAAAATGGTTAATTATAAATAATAAATAATATAATATTTTAAAATAATAATAATAATAATTATTATTATTATTACAAACATTAAATGATGTTAATAATAATTAGAAATAATAAAATAAGAATAAATATTTTATTATTATTTATAATTAATATTAATGGATACCCAATGATATTCCTACAATTTGAGAAATCTTTTGGGCACTGTATGTATTGTGTAGTATGTATATGACAGATTTTCAACTCTGTGCTGTTTAGTGCCCAGCAGAGAAGCAGTCAGATGAACAAGAAGAAAGCGGCTGGTAATCAGGTGAACAGGCTCATCATTCAAAGACAATATTAATTTCTCTGTGCATACTAAGTGGTGTCATGTGTTGAATGTTAATCATGCTCATCTGATGTGTGTCCAGTGTCTGCCTCTCTCTGTTCTTCATCTATGTTTCTTATTCTTTATCTTCATGCCCTTATCAACTGATCCAGGGCCAGGTTTGTTCTCACGCTTCTCTCAAGTACCAGCTTTGTCTCAGAACTGATCTTAGATCAGACGTTACAGGAACGTCCCGGGCTCCATCATCAGCAGTTAGTGATGGGTTTACATACCAGTCCAGATAGGTTTCTGCTGGTTAGTGCTGCTTGACAAAGGAAGCCAAGCTAGTCTGATACTGTGGTGTAGGGTCACCAGTAGAGCTGGGCAATAAATCAATAATGATAACTATTGCAATATAAGTTCAAAATGGTACGAAGGGTTAAATAAATGTTTGATAATGTTTATGCACCAAAAGTGATTTACCATGGATTTACTGTAGTAACAATAACTGCACCGTGGTATTGTGGCAGCAATGTATTTATATGAAATTTTACTATTAACGTAGACACAAATTAAATATTTTAAAGGAGTAATGGAGTATAATTGCAGAATTTTGCTTTTAGTATTAATCTATAGCATGTGTGTATTTATAAATAGTAAAATAATAAATCATAATAATAATTAAAATTCAAGCTGCTACTATGAAATGTGCATTTCTAAGTAATTTCAATAATTAATATTATCAGGCAACACCAACCTGTTTTTGGATTTAAAACAACATCGCTCATTAGAATGTGCAGAAACCAAGAAATACATTTTTCTGTTAAGATATTTATTGTAAGGCAAATTAACAATCTGTCAACAACTTTGTCTTTGGAGCAAAAATCTTACTTTAAACTTGAAATGAATAAAGATTTGATATTTATCATGATAATTGTTGATATGGACTGATATGTAAAAATGATCATGACCTTTTTTTTCTCATATCGCCCAGCCCTAGTGTTTTCATCCGAGTAAGCATTAATATTCCCTCTGTTCTGGAAGTGTTGTGAATGCTGATGATGGCGGCTGGGCTGCTGTGACAGGAAGAGAAGAGTATGATGCTTCTGTGCACTTCTGCTTCACTCAAATCAGTTGTTAAGGGCAGCGAGTGACAGCATGTGTGTGTTTGTTTGTTTGTGTTTGTGTGTAAAGTCCGTGTCATAAGACAGATGCAGATCTTCAGTTCAGAGAGAGACTGTATAATCATAATCACTGCATTGATCTGTAGATGATGTAAATGTTTTGGAGACATGAGCCCCAGCAGATGCTTATATGAGATCAATCAGAATACTGCTAAACTGTGCTATTAAAGACATATATATATATACATATAAAAATACATGTGTTAGCTGATTTTAAATCCTATGTGTGATCTCATGTTAATTTAATTTGTAAACCTCATCTTTGATCAGTAATATGTATTGCTAAGAACTTCATTTAAAGGTGATTTCCTCAATATTTAGATGTTTTTGCTCCCTCAGATTCCAGATTTTCTAATAGTTGTATCTCAGACAGATATTGTCCTCTCCTCACAAACCAGACATCAGTGGAGAGATGATTTATTAATCTTTCTTTGACTTGTTCTAATCAGAAGCGTCTCTGGTGTTCATGTCTCAGATCTCTGTGTTGATTCTGTCTCTGGTGCTTCTCTTTGTGTGTTCAGAACTGACGTCTTCTCTTTTCCTCTCATGTTTTTTTTTGTTTCTGTTTTACTCCGGTGCATCAGGATGAAATCATGGTGAGTCATGTGTGTGTTCTTTAAACTCATTTCTCCGAGTCTCCCTGAAGCCATAGCATCACTGAAGACGTCAGTCAAGTGTAATGACTATAGTGTGCACTACAGAGGGTGATTGAATTCATGATTAGAACAGAAGAGGAAATAAAATACAGATTATAATTCATATTATATCACAATTTTATTATAGCCTTTTAAGAACTTGCTTAATAGAGAAGAGCCAGATTTGTTTGATAAATGATTTTTAGTAACATATTTATTTATTCGTCCACTCGAGGCAGAAGTGAGTCACAGTACAACAATCCAGAAGTACACACACACACACACTTACACTCACTCACAGACAGACACACTCACTCACTCACACACACACACACACACACACACACACACACTCACTCACTCACTCACAGACAGACACACACACACACACACACACACACACACAAACACTCACTCACTCACTCACAGACACACACACACACACACACACACACTCACACACACACACAGGTTTGTTTTGCTATCTTAGTGAGGACATTACATAGACTTCCATTGATTTTCTATCAGGTGAA
>JAUCMR010000107.1:25441467-25471286 GCA_032357425.1 Enteromius argenteus
ACAGTCTGTACAGTATAAACACCATTACACCTATGGAGAGACCCCATAAAACATGGAAACACAACATGTGTGTGTGTCACACACACAAACACACACATAACCCAAACCTTTTTTTTTTTAATATATTTGTTGTTTTTTTTACTTTTTGACTCTCTTCTGAGTAAAGTTGTGTTCACAAACTATACTTAAATCTCAATGGATGCTATTTTTCATTGTAATTCATTATATTCCTGGTATTTGTTAGAAGAAAATACTATTTTAGTCTTTCTACATCAAAGTTCTTATTGAATTTAATTTTACTGGCAGTTTCTGAGTGAAAACTGTTGGATTTGTTCAGTACAGGAAGTTTGTTTGGCCGTGCGTCGCATGTTGTGTTGTTTTTCCAGCATCTCTCGCCACCAGCACCATGTTTTTAAGGATACTGTGTGAAGTGCTCAAATAAAGCCATGAACACACTTCCTACCGTTACAGCTGGCATATAGTGAAAATCTTTGCTGTGTGTGTGTGTGTGTGTGTGAAAGCAGAAGGAAAGGCTTCGGATCAGAAACACTGTGATCCAGGAAAAAAATATTAAGTGGAAACATGTTTTTCTGGGTTTGATTTGTCTGGATGCTTGAGAGCGTGTGAAAGACAAGCCTGAAGATCTGCATATGAGAGCCATTCAGAAACTGTTTCATCTTGGGTTTTTTGTTTCTCTCTCACTGACTCACTCCATCTCTCTCGTTTAACCAGATCCAGATGAATATGCAAAAGAAAAAGAACCGCTTTCATATCTCAGCTGCTTCTCCAGAGCTTCAGCAGAGATCTCAGTCTGTAGTCTAAGTTCAGACATCTCCATATGAACTCAGAAGGAATTATTCTGAAACTGTAACAGTGCTGTGAATCAAGATAAAGTGACACTCTTCACACGTTGCATTAGTATCATTTTATACTTTATTTTGTATTTCATTCTCTCAACATCGCCACACAGATGATGATGATTTCATGAAGTCCCTTCACATCTGCCGTCATCATGAGGCTCTCCTCTTGTCGTCATGGCGACGGTCCGTCTCGAGCATCCCCGTCCAGCCTAACCAATGTGCAGACTACTGTACAAACACTACTTCCTGAACAGGTAGTCTGAACACTGGGCAGGCGGGACAGGCTCGTATAGAGTGAACACACTAATGATGATGCGTTCTGATTGGAAACTTCCTGTTTCCTGTGGAGAGTGATGATGCGTTCTCTGCGGTTTCATGTGTCACAGAAATTCCCTAAAACTCTGCTGCACTCTAAAGACAGTACATGGATTTAGGACGATAAATCTGCCTTTTATACACTTTTTAAAACACATTATATATATTATACATATGTATAATCAACCTAATAAATTGTAGTATGTAAACTTGTTTCTGGTAATTAAAAAATATAAATATTATAATTACATTAATATATATATATATATATATATATATACATAAAATGATAAACTTGCCCCTTCTAGACTTGCACTCATTCATTCATTTACTAACTGCTGAAAAAACAACTAACACTAGCTTCTCTAATCTATTAGTTGTCTTTTTATTTATTATACAATATCAACAAAAGCAAAAAAGGCCTCTAACACTAGCTCGTCTATTCGATTCTGTCTGTTTTTTTCCATTATTATATCATTTATATTGAAAAAACCTTGCTATGTGTGCTGTCTTAGTCTCATAGCACTTAAATATCCCTGCTCTTTTATTGATTTTGATGGCTTCCATTGTCGCTTAATGCTTTGTTACATGACTAAATGTAAATAATTTATATATATATATATATATAAAATTTATTTACATTTACATTTATATATATATATATATTTTTATAGTTTCTATATATACATATATATATATATTAAGTTGTTAAATCAATATATTTTTATCTATCTATATATTTGTTCATCTATCTATCTATATACACATAGGCTTTATGTTTGATGTTATGTTTAAGTATTTCGACACTGATAATCCCACACACACTGGCCTGCCCTCACTGACCTCTGAAACAGTCTTCATCACGGCTGAAGATCTGAACGTTCATCTGCTCTCACATCATTCTTCTGCATGATTTCCATCAGATCAGCCGGTGATGATAATAACCAGCTCTAAACCCAACACATCATCAGACTCCAGAGTGCTGGTTAAAAGATGAAGATACTGCACCTCATCCTCCTCTTCCTCCTGTAAGAGTCCAGGTGTTTGTGGCGTGCTGCTCTCAGTTTTTCCCAGTCTGCCTCTGCAGGACCCGTGCGGCTCTTCATCGCTGCTTCATCGCTCCGTGATCCTGAATAAATCTCGGCCGAGCTCTCTCCTCGTCTCTCAGTGACTCGCAGGCTTGACGTGGCACAGGACTGCTAACTAACTTTACTAGTGAGAGAGAGCCACGGAGCAAGAGACCCGAGAGAGGCGGGGCTTTCTTCTCCTTCCCGCCTCCGTCTGGCTCTTTTTTTTCCTGCTTTTTCGGGGGGGGGGGGGTGGCAGGAAGTGGAGGGTCAAAGGTCAACAGGAAGTGAAGCACATTAATTTGCTGCATGTGTTGTGTCATTTCGGGGAGGGGGTTGGTGTGTGTGTGTGTGTGGCTCTGTAGTGCTGCAGGAATGTCGGAGTTTCTTGGCAAGACGACGGGCTTGTAATAACTCCAGATGTGCGGGCCTGTGGCGCGCTGGCCTGTTTTTTTTTCTGAAGCCGATTTCCTTTCCCTGTCCGGCGTGAATAAAGAGGCCTTTATGCTGGATGACCCCCCCCCACACATAACGGGGTGGAAATCAGGACCAGATCTGATGTGGGAGGTCAGATGGAGTATAAAGCCGACTGCTGCTGACCGTCAGCTCTGCTTTAACTTCATCTTACCAGTGCACTTAGTTAGTTTAGTTAAAGATGATAAACTAAGTGTTTGTGTGTGTGTCGTCTGGCTGTGTTTGTGCGTGGGATTTCACATCAATTTATGTGAGCAAAAAATTGCTATTTTTGCAATGTAAAGTTTTTTTTTCATCTGTTTACACACAGTTTCTGAAGCTGACTCTCAAACAGGAGAAACACTAAATCTGCAAAACCAGACACTCATTCTCAGACTTTGACTCAGTTTCACAAAACACTTTGCACACAAATCTGAGAGGAATTTGTACATGCTGCTTGTGAAAAATAAAGCATTAAGTAAAAGAAATACAAAGATGACAAAAGGCAAAGCAAAGTGCATAAATAATTATATTAAATGCTTAAAAAAAAAAAATGAACAGGAATTAATATTAAGGCAAAGGTTTAGCTATCCCTTCAAGGTTTGAAAAAAGAGGCAAAGTTTATTTATATTTGACATTTTAACAGAAATATTCACTAAAAATGTTTTGACATGCTTAATTGAACAATAATTTAACAGTGCATAGTCAATTAAATTAATGATGAATTAAAATCATGGCATGGTACAAATCTGTTAACAAATGTAGATGTCAAAAGTAATACAGTATATCAGTGAATGTGATGATTTACTGTAAATGTTAAAGAGTCAGGAACATATTTTAGCAGGAAAGAATCATTCGCATGCTTCATTTAATCCAAATTAAATACATTTTAAATGTCAAATTTGACTCATTAGCACATTAATAATTTCATAAATAATAAGTTAAATGAAATGCCATTAATTGCATTTTGTTTCTCATGGAAATGTTGATATGTAAACATGCTTTACCAGATGCACATATCATTGAAGACATTAGTGCATGTGATTATTTACAGTCAATCTTAAAGGATCTTATTTTAACCAGAAAAGTAGATATGCAAAAAAAGAAAGCACTTCTTTGGTTTTTCCTCCCCGTCTCAGAAGGGTTTTATGTGCGGTGTGGTTTATGTTGGTGTTGAATCAGATCCATAAAACCCTGATCCTGACTGAACACAGCCCTTTCCAGCACAACTCTGTGTGAGAACAGAAATGTCAGAAACTTTTTGACAGTTTCGTTGCTCTTTTTAGTGGTGTTTAAGTTAGACTTGCTCTTAGATTTATTATAATATATTCGTTCAGCGTGTGTCGTCCTGCAGTGTTTGTACTGTAAGACAACACCTAGCAACCACCCTTAAGACCCTAGCAACGTCCTGGCATAAAGCCGGTGAGTTTTCACGTTTTTTGAGCGAATTTAAAAATCGCTGTGTCTGACTCATTTCAGATTCTGGTTCTCTAGTTAATCTCCACCCATTGGTCCAGCTCTCGTTCTTCTGGTCTGCAGCGGTGTGGTGCATTGTGTGTAGTGAGTCACAGGCGGGTGCTCTGGGTGGTGACGGTGTTTGCTTTAGCTACGGTTTCAGACTCAGAAACGCCTCCGCTGCTGCCTCAGCACTCTCTCTACAGAGAGGAACATTTAACAGATCAGGACACAGTGATTCTCCTGCCAGGCTTTCATCTCAAATGCCTGCTTAAATAAAGGTTAAATCAAATTAAAACATGTATTTGAAATAAAAAGCATTTTTACTTTTTTAAAACATTTTACCTGGAAAATTCACAAAAAAGGTTTCGCAAAACATTAAGAACTTAACACAGCGCATATAATTAATAGTATTTGAAATAAAAATAAAAAACATTTTACCTGAAAGATTCACATCAAAATGTTTTGAAATGCACTACTGAATTAACTTAAATGAACACCAAATTTATTGAAATGGATTGAACACACTAGTGCATACGATTAGTTAAATTAATTATGCATTAAAGAAAAAGTTTATTTTATTTTATTTATTTTTTTACTGGAAAATTCAGTTTTTGTATATACTGTATGTTAACTGGAAAACAGGATCAGTTTACATGAACAAAAAAAATTAATATTTATATATACATATTTTCTGTAATTGGTCTCAAATCAGTTCCTGGAGTGCCACACACACCTGATCCAGACAATCAAGGTCTTCAGGATCACTACAAACTTCCAAAGAGGTGTGATTTGGAGCTAAACTCTAGTCTTGAATCTAGTTTGAGATCACTTCGTCACATGCAATAATGGGTTGAATTTCATGTCTAAATTTGACAAATGAAATGAGTTAAGCAGTCAGTGTGATGCTGAATTACATCCTCTGAACCGAAACCCATTTAATGCAGTGATGAAGCATCTCCAGCAGCTCTCAGTGAACACAGAGAGGATGTAGACGCTGGTAAACTGTTCACTGCCGCTGTGAAGAACAGAGCCTTCACTGCTCACAAACCATCGTCCTCTCGTCTGTCAGGAACACTTCTGTTCTTTATGAGGGGGCAGTGATACCTTCAGTTCATCTCGGCTCCACACACTCACATTTCTCTTCTGCCTGAACCCAAACACACAGATTTACATTCCTCAGTTACATTTCTTTCAGTTTGAATTACAATAAATAAGATGTTCCTTTTTTAACCGTTTTTAGAGAGTGAGATCTTAACACATCACCAATTCTCAGGCAGTGCATGTTTCTCTTGAATTCAATGCATTTTGAATAAAAGCATCTGTCCAAAGTATAAGTGCAGGAAGTTTCAAGCTTATGCTTGATGCATGCATACATAGAGAAGGTCTTAAAAAATATTATATGCAAGATTTCACACTGTTTCTTGCCTAACAGAAAAAACTGAGCATGCATGTGGGATGTGAGCATGTGGTCTTGTCAACGAGGGCCGACTGTCGTCGTGTGAGGCTGTTTGACGGCACACTTTAAAGAGCTTTACAGCAGGAACGCGAGGGGTTAATGCAGTTAACATGCGACGAGTAACCAGAACTGATGCTGCGCTGCTGCTTTTTTCTCTTTGTTGTAGCACAGACGGATCTTTTTTTTTTCCAAACATCATGTCCTGTGAGCTCAGCAAAAGGCTTTAGGTCTTACAGCGCTGGAGGGAAACCAACTAAAAGAGGAAGAGTCAGGTTTATGTAGCACAATGTAGCACAATATTATGTTCATGTTCACAGTACACACAGTCACGTTTAGCAGATTTTACATTTTCCAACCAATCAAGTAATTGAACAATTGCTATAAGGTACATATTGGCCTGTATGTGAGCTTACTCAAATATATATAAACTGCTGAGAAATAATGTAGTTGAAAAAAAGGAATAAAAATCAGGCAGTAAAAGAAGTGGCTTTTGGATCATGTCAGTAGTTCTGCTGTTTTCCCAAATATTACTGTTCTTTTTTTATTACTAATTTTACTAAATCATGTTGCAGAATATTTAAATAATAATAAATATACACTTTTTGTCTTTTACAAGGATATTTTGTATGGAAGACACAGAATAAAAAATATAAAGGTGACTGCGTGTTTTTCTCACAAATAAAAGTAAAGTTCAATATCTCCTGATTCTGACTTTGTTTCTCGCAATTCAGAGTTTACATTTTACGATACTACATTTATCTCTCATAATTCTGACTTTTATTCTCAGTAACAAGAAACAAAAGTCAGAATTGTGAGAATTAAAACTCTAATTATGAGGAAAAAATGTCAGGTTTGTGAGATAAAAAAGTCACAATGCTTATTATTTTGTTTTGTGGCAGAAACGTGCGTCCATATTTTTTAATTGAGTTATTTAATGTAAATTTACTAATTCTGTCACCCACAGATCCCCAGATAAAGACTGCTCTGAATTTGAAGAATTTGCTATTAAAAAGCTTCCCTAAATAGCTCAAGTTTAGTTCAAGACTTTTTCAGTTAGTAGCTCTTGGACTAGTGAGTGACTAGTTTAGCACTTAGTTAAAGTTTCAATGTAGTTGTCCAAAAACGTTCGTAGAAGTCAAGCGTGTCAAGAGACACGAGGGAAGAGCTGCAAAATGACGCTGTGCTTTTTTCCTTTTGTGAATTAAAGACAGAAAGAGGGGAAAAAAACATGCACTTTGAAAATTGCTGTTGGCCTTGGCTCAAGGCGCAGTCGTTCTGGTAATGAGGGGTTAGAGCGGCATTATTGCTCCCAGATGCCTCCCCGCGTCTCTCTGGCCTTTGATGCAAAACCAAGACACCAGCGCTTTTCAGTCTCACACACACACACACACACAGCTCTCAGCAGCACATTACAAAGTGCTTCAGTGCTTTAGTTCTACATGTATGATCACACCTGGTACGAGTGTGTTTCTGAGGTCTGAACATGGACGTGTCTCAGAAGTGTGTTTGTGAGGCGGTTTTGTTTAGATTAGCGCAGTCAGCTGTGAGAAGTGTGTTTATGAATCGAGTCTGAACTTCCTCCGCTCTTATAATTGCGCTGGTATTAGTCACACTAAAAACAAAACAATGGAAAATATTCACAGTTCTGTCCATGTGCTTGGACATAGGAAAGAAACATCTCTAATGAGATTCTCTGAAACAGAAATGAGATTCAGCTGAAGTGAGAGCTTCAGAATGCCTCTCGACTGTGTCTCAAACACGTCCTGTGAGAAATCAAAGATCTGAGCGCTCAAAGGTTCTGATTAAGTGATTATCTTACGTTCTTAATCTTAAGTTGTACTTCACCCAAAAATGAAAATCTGTTAAAGATGTGTTCAGCCTCAGACCATCCAAGATCAGGAGGAGTGTGTGTCTTCATCAGATCTGAAGAAATGTGTGTCAGTGTCTCAGCAATGGAAGTGAATGGGTGCCGTCAGAATGAGAGTCTGATAAAAACATCAGAATAATCCACAGCACTCCAGTCCATCAGTTAACACCTGGAGAAGACACAAGATCAAACTAATCCAGCATTAAGTTATTTTTAACTCAAATATGAGTCCATTTTAACTCCATAATAAAATCTGCACAGATCAAGCAGCACTTAAAACAGCTCTAAATTAATATGTGGCTGGATTTGGATGTGAAAGACAACAGGAGATGGGCTTTTTCACTGGAGGAAGAGTTATTATGGACTTAAAATCATCTTAATGCTGGATTAGTTTGATCTTGTGTCTTCTCCAGATGTTCACTGATGGACTGGAGTGCTGTGGATTATTCTGATGTTTTTATCAGACTCTCATTTTGACGGCACCCATTCACTGCTGCTTTTCTTTTAATCTGATGAAGAAACAATCTCATCCGCATTTCTTCTGGCCTGAAGGAGAGCACATTTTAAGCAGATTTTCATTTTTGGGTGAACTATTCCTTTAAGAATTGTCTTAGGATAAATTAGGTTTGTGAAGTCAGTTTGCAATTCTTAAGACATGCTTAAAATGTATATCATATTTTTTCTTTACAATTTTTTTCATAAGATTATACCAAGTTGGAGGTTAAGATGAAATTCACAAAAATAATTTTTAGGAATTTATATGCATCTCAAGTTTCGTCTCAAGAACAATTTTAAGAAATAAAAAAAAACATTCTTATAAAATGGGAATTGGGAATTATAACCTTGACTCTTTAAGTTACAAAGTTAGAAGAATGTTTTGTGAATCTGACTCTGAGTGTCTACAGCCGCCGGTTATTTAGATCCTGGTTTGATTGGTCTCTCAGTATCAGCTGACACAGTTCAAACTTCCTGTCTGGAATCACTGTGAGATCAGACGGATCAGATCTGGACCAGATTTCTGCTCTCAGTGCTCAACGTTTCCAGAGACTCAAGGTTTTAGAGGCTCAGAGCCATTGAGACTTTACAAGACCATATGGAGAATCATTCAGTGTGTGTGTGTGTGTGTGTGAGTTTGTGAGTGTATGTGTGTGTGTGTGTGTTTGGGGAGGTCAGAGGTCACGACTGATATACACTGATGTCTGACTTCTCACCCTCTGATGACTTCCATGCGTGTGTGTGTGTGTAAAGAAAAAGACCCACAGAGAGTCATATATATACATATATACAGAGCAGCAGACCACAGCGCTTGTGATTAAACACTACCTCACACACACACACACACACACACACACATTAACCCCTAAAACACACAAGAAGTGTTGTGATAAGAGCAGCGCTGTCGACGCACAGATTCACTGATCATTTTTTAATTACTGACATCTGGGTCTGTCTGGAATAAAAGGAAAATATTTTTCCTTTTATTTATTTATTTTGTGTCTTATTTATTTTTTGCTGGGGACACATTTCATCCTTCAATAAATATATACATACATAAATAAAATAAAAAAGGAAGAAAATGTTTACATTTTTTAAGACAGTTAAGCTAGATTGAGTTAATTTTTTTTATTACCTTTTATTTTGTTTGCCTTTTGCACCTTGAGCACTAATGCTTGATATGATAAAAGAAAGAGAAACAAAATTATTGTACATGTCAAACTATTTCATAATCATCACCATTTATATATATTTTCTTAAATGTTTGAAATAATTATGAGTCTGACTCTAACAAAATTTCAATTATTTTTTCACTTTTAATAATATATATATATATATATATTTGCCAGCAAATAGTATTAAACATATGTAATACATAAAAATTTTTTTTATCAAAAGTAAAATAAATGTTATATAAAATTATAAAAAGTAAATAAATGTTATATTTAGTATAATGGGATTAATCTGATAAATCAAAATTATAATCATGAAATGCAAAAAATCTTATTGGTTCTAAACATCAACTTGGTTTTTTTTTTGTTAAAATGACTTTTTGACAGTTTTTGTAAGATTCAAAAGACTGGTAAAAGTACAGTATTTTTATTATACTGTACGTGTCCTCATTCACTCACCATCATGTCATTATAAACTGCTGTGGCTTTCCTTCTTCTGTGGAACATAAAGAATGATATTTTCTGTACAAAGCTATAATTCAGTATGAAAATATAGCACACATTATCTGAGCTACTGATTGTTTTTTAGAGCTTGACATTAGGCGCTATCTTTATACAGAAGAGAGGAGTGTTTGACAGGTGTGCAGTGATATGTTGGCTTTTCTCTGCACTGCTCCTTTAAGAGCGCAGCCTTGATCTTCCTATCATCTCTCGTATATTCCTCCTCCCAGAAGATCCGTCTCCCTCCTCTCCTCTCCTCAAGCCTCTCTTCCCAGAATCTGGCTGAGGAGAAGGAAAAGTGTGACTCACCGCCCGACTGCTCCCAATGTGTGTGTGTGTGGAGGAGACGGTTGCTATGGCTGCAGGGTGACGTCATCCTCTCTGCACCGTGGTAACTGTGTGTTTTATATGTGATGATGAGCAACAGGTCCAGCTGGAACGACCATCTGACCGAACAGACACATGATACTCGGAAAACCCCTGACATTCACAAACACACACAGGAAAGAAATCCCAAATGTGATCCTCCAGAGTTTCCACAGTTTCAGAAGAGATCTCAGTGTCTCGAACTGCAATTAACGCAAAATTCAATCAATAGTGTTTTTCATTTAACAAAAAAACCATAACAATAACACAGTATATTTCTCTTATTTTGTCTTTATATCAAGTACTGCGCTTCAGAGGCTACAGAAGATAGTTAGATGTTTTCCAGAAGACTAAAAAAGTTACGTTTAACCTGCCCTTCAATTTTAAAAGTTTCAAAAGGCTCTTAAAGCAAGTTTTGTCCTTCTGGAGCATCGGTGACTGTTTGAATCTTCTGTAATAGCTGCGTATGAGTCCCTCAGTTGTCCTCAATGTGAAAAGATGCATCTCAAAATCATACAGTCATTGTTGGAAAGGGTTCAAATACACAAGAATGCTGGAAAACCACAGAATCTTTGGGAGCTGGAGGATATTTCTGAAGAACAGCAGACAGTTTAACTGTTCAGGACAAACAAGGGACTCATAACTATCACTAAACAAAAGAACACAGCTGTGGATCATTCTGATAACAACACGGTATTAGAAACGGAGTCATTTTTATAAATTCAACCATTATTTTCTCTCGTGGACTACAGTATATGTAAATATCTTTTATATGAAATATTGGTTATACTTTATTTTAAGATGTCCTTGTTACAGTGTAATTATACTGAGTAATATTAATTAACTACCTGCACATAGTTAGGGTTAGGATTAGGGTTTGGCTTAAGGTTACTCGCATTTAATTATGCACAATTTATTTGTTTTTATAATAGTAACATGTAACTTGTAACAAGGGCACTTTAAAATAAAGTGTTACCAAAATATCTTACTCAGCTCAGTACCAAATAAAAATAACATGCATTTTGTACGATCCCTTTTATTTTGGTAAAAATAGGTAAAAATTAACATTTTATAGATCCTGCAAGGGGTATGTAAACTTCTGACTACAACTGTATATATATTTATACTACTTCTATAAACTATTTACAAAATAAATATTAAATAAAGAAAGAAATAATCAAAAATGCCCATTAATTGTTCACATAAATTTTAACATGTTATTTTAGTATAATTAATATATTACGATAGTTTTAGATTTTTATAGTATTCTGAATTTTTATATTCTGGATTTTCATTATACTTTTGAAGTTTTAGTAATTTTGTTGGTTTTTGTTTGACTATTTAAAAAAACATTTATTTTAGTTGTAGTTGTTTTAGTACTTTGGTAACTAGATGAAATAAGCTGATTATTTTTATTATTATTTTACATTTTATTTTATTTCAATTAACATTTATTTATTTCAAGCGATTATTATTATCATTATTATTTTATTTATTTAATGTTTTCAGCAGGCTTATTATCATTAAGTAATTTTAGGAGAAGAAACATGTGAAACATGAGATTGGAGAACATCTGATGAGCACCAATCAGAAGTCTCCGTGAAGCATCACATGCTCTGTTCTTTTCTGGTCGGCTCCAGCTGGCGGTGTGTTTTTACGGGTGTTACGGCAGGGCGTGGTGCTCGCGCTGGTGGGCAGGGGAATACCGGGCCGTGCCCGCTGGGCTCCGGGCCCCTGAAGGGCCGCCAGACGGCTGTGGTGCACCAGTCCGCCTGCAGACTCCACCATCGCCCGCCCTGACCCTTTATTTTAGCTCTGTCGGCTCTAATCAGTTCCAGCCGCGTGTGGCCGAGGCTCTGCTCAGTATATATATATACACTTCACACACACACGAGCACTGCAGCCTGTTCTTTCCTCTGCTCTCTTTCTTTGCTTACCTAGTCACTCATCACTGTTAGTATCACTCATGTTAATGATCTGAACAAACCCATAACACTACGTAATAACTGTTAACCGATCAGATTTATGGTTTTAATCTCACAGAGGGGAAATCCCATAGATTTAAAAAATAAGTGCACTAACTTTGCATGCATATACACATATCTTCTCTACTTCACAACATCCTAGCAACTGCATACACACGTTACGAACGCAGAGGACTTGTTTGTATTCTGTATTCAAAGTCTTAATCAATTTCTAGTCGAGTCATTTGAAGTCAGAGTCACTGAAACGCAGTCGGCTTCTCTGAGGAGCTGTTCACAGCCAGTGTGAGATGAAGGAGCGTACTCGTCTTCATTAACCTCAGTCAACTCTGTTCTGCCCCCTGCAGGAGAAAGAGAAGAAGTACATGCTGCAGGTGGACAATCTGAAGTTCAGAGATGTGGAGAAGGGCTTCATGTCCAGCAAACACATCTTTGCCCTGTTCAACACTGAGCAAAGGTCAGAGGTCATCCTTAATAATGATTAAAAAAACTATCATAAAAAGGCTTTTTGTCATGTGACAGTTCAGAGTAAAACGGGATTTTCAGTGGGAACAAAATGAGTTACACTTTATTTTACAGTACGTGTATTTACATATACTTACAGGATTCTTACCTAATAAAGTACTGGTAATATAAGGTAACTTTATGGTTAGGTTTAATCATAGAAAGATTAGAATAGGCTCTATTTTATTATTAAGTAATAGCCATGTTTATTATGTAACAGTTTATTGAACCTTGAAGTTTAACTTTAAATGTTTGTGTGTATTTTGTTGAGTATCATATCTGATCCATTAGACTTTTATGGCTCATATAGTCTGATACGGTGAGAGTTTTATTCAGAGACTCAAACTGAGCAAAATATGAATTTGCTGATGTTTTTCTAACTCTGATGCTTGATGTACATCAGTGAGATCTTTCTAACAGAGCAGCAGATATCGTTATTAACTGATCTAAACATCAGCGCTCGCTCTATATCTCCAGTAATATGTCTCAGTAAGATGAGAAAATGATCAAACATATAATGCAATGATGAGCTGAAGAAATAAAGGCTCCTCAGAAGATGTGAGATGTTTTGGAGGCTTGTGGAGATCATTGCTCCTCTGAGGAACAGTGAAAGTAAAGCTCCTCAAAAGATCCTGATGATCAGATTCTTCTAGAAAATGATTGATGAGCTGCTTCAGTCCAGTAAGAGTTCATCTGGAGATAATGACCAAAGTTATTCTGACGCTTACTTCATAAGAAAAGTATGAACAATCAATTTCAATTATGACTGTGATGTTGACTTTAAAGATCTAATGTGATAACAGGAACGTGTATAAGGACTACCGTCAGCTGGAGCTGGCCTGTGAGAGTCAGGAGGATGTGGACGGATGGAAAGCGTCGTTCCTGCGAGCCGGAGTCTATCCTGAGCGTGTGGTGGTGTGTGTTCAGACTGATCTGATGTGAGTAGCATGAATAAATCCTAATGATGCACCTTAAAATGCTCTTCTCTTTCTCTCACGCTGCTTCCCGTGGCGTCACTCAGGAGAAGGAAAAGGTACAAGCTTTGAGCAGCATTTCCATTTTTTGTGCATCTTCTGCATTGGTGTTGTTTTCATGATTGTGTCTGTTTGTGTCCACAGGACAGCGCTGGAGACGAGAACGGCTCGGACGGTTTCATGCACTCCATGGACCCTCAGCTGGAGAGACAGGTGGAGACCATCAGAAACCTGGTGGACTCTTACATGAGCATCGTCAACAAGACCGTACGAGACCTGATGCCCAAGACCATCATGCACCTGATGATCAATAATGTAAGCTCGTCTGCAGCAGAGATGCTCAAGTGGCATGAAATATAATCAACTAAGACAGTTCTTAAGGCTATAAATCATATCTGACCCTGGAGCACAGCAGCAGTCATCAGCAGCACAGGCATATTTGGAGAAAAACACAACAAAACATTGTATGGGTCAAAATTATACACTTTTCTTCTACGACAAAAATCATTAGGATATTAAGATCATGTTCCAAGATATTTAGTAAATTTAGTCCTACTGTAAATATATTACAACTAAATTTTCAATCAGTAATATGCATTGCTAAGAACTTCATTTGAACAACTTTAAAGGCGATTTTCTCAATATTTAGATGTTTTTGCTCCCTCAGATTCCAGATTTTCTAATAGTTGTATCTCAGACAGATATTGTCCATCAATGAAAACCTTATTTATTCATTCAGATGATGTATAAATCTCAATTTTTGAAAAATTGACCCTTATGACTGGTTTTGTGCTCCATGGTCACATATTTGATACATATCATTTTCGGCTTTACTTCATTGGATCCCTGGATTGCATTGCATTATGTGTTTATTCATCATTTCAATCTTATCTTACTAAGACGTAATATTTGAGATATAAAGCAATCACTTATATTTAGATCATTTTATGTAAATCAGTAAAATTTCATTATAGGCCTATAAACATCAGCACTTGTTGCTCATTTTGAGTCTCTTAATAAAACTGAGCTGTTTTTTTCCTTTATAATTCCCACCGTTTCAGAATATATGAGCCATAAAAGCCTGAAGGATCAAGTATGATACTCAACAAAAAACACATGCTTCGGTTGCATAAACGGTTTAGACTAGTCTCAAAACATTAGTTAACTACACTTTTTTTTATTAAGTTACGTAGATCCCTCAGCTACTGCTAATAGGTCAAACTAGTTCTTAACATGATGTCTAAGTTTATGTAGCTGGCCCATGCACACTGTTAGATTTCAACCAGTGAGATGTTCCTGATTATTATGGTGTCTCTCAGACGAAGGAGTTCATCAACGCGGAGCTGCTGGCTCAGCTGTACTCGTGTGGAGATCAGAACACGCTGATGGAGGAGTCGGCCGAACAGGCGCAGCGGCGTGACGAGATGCTCCGTATGTACCACGCTCTCAAAGAAGCGCTCAACATCATCGGAGACATCAGCACCACCACCATCTCCACCTCTCTGCCTCCGCCTGTGGACGACTCCTGGCTGCAGGTGCAGCGCACCGGCTCCGGAGGAAGGTGTGTTCAGGACGGAGCAGACAGACAGGATGAACTGATGACTAGTGGCCAGGAAATGATGTCTTTAGTTAAGAATCAAACTCTTGATGTAGAAACAGGCCTTCAAAATGTCAATGATTTTAATTATTCTCTGCTGTTATAAACATTATTATAATCATCATTTTATGTTGATAAATCGCTATTCTATTATTATTATTATTATTATCAATTTAATAATAGTTTTATATTTTGGCCCAAACAAGAGCAAATCCTCCAGATTTCCCAAATCATCACAGTGCAAAGATTAAAAGTAGTAAAAGGTTATGAAATGTAATAATACCCTATACTGGAATAAATATTATTATAGGATATTATAATAATTGTTATATTTTATTTAGTAGTCATGGAGGACAGTAATATCCTATACTTTAATAAATAATTACTTTATATATTATAAACCATAATAATAATTGTTATTATATTGGATTTATTAAAGTAGTAAAAGTTCAGTGAGTACAACATCTTATACTGTAATAAATATGTACTTACAATGCTTTATTATTATGAACCATAATAATAATTCTTATTATATTTCATTTGTTTTCATCTCATTTAAGTAGTAAAGGTTTATAAATACTTTATCGCCATGAACCATAATAATAATTCTTATTATATTTCATTTATCAAAGTAGTAAAAGTTCATGGAGTGCAATAATAGCCCATACTCTATAAAATACATACTTTAAATACTTTCTTTATTATAAACCATAGTAATAATTATTATTATTTATACACAGTACTTACAGATATGTTGTGTACTTTTAGTTTACTCATCCTGTTTGGGTTCATGCTGGGCTCATGAATATTAATTCTATTATTTTAGAGGTCAGTTCAGGAAGCTTCCCATAACTCATTAATATTCATGAGCTCAGCATTATGTCATGATGTCTGAACCGCCACCTCAGTTTAAAACAACTGATATCCATTAAAAACGACAAATTCTCAGTTACAGAACGACACAGTAGCGCCACCTGCTGCTGGAATATGAAATGAGCTTACTGGCCACCAAAAACTCCTAAGAAGAGATGCCAAATATTAAATATTAACTGATTTCTGGTTATTCACTGCCTTGGTTGCTCTTCACATTGAACTTTTAGAATGTGATGCAAAATAGTAGGTGCAAATAAAATAATATTGACTTTAGTTAAAGTATGTGTTATCATCACCGAAGAGAAATGTGTTATTGTTGCGTAGACAACGGTAAGAAAAAACGTAGTAAGAAGAAACAATATTTCTCCGTTAGGTCTCCGGCGACCAGCCCGACCCCTCAGAGACGGGGCCCTCCTCCGGGGCCTCCGGCACGCCCAGGTTCTCGTGGCTCGGCCCCGGGGCCCCCTGCTGCCGGCGGGCCACCTGTTCCCTCTCGTCCGGGAGCCTCTCCGGACCCCTTCGGCGGGCCCCCCCCTCAGGTCCCATCCCGTCCTAACCGCGCTCCTCCCGGCGTTCCCAGGTGAGACTCCATTACCTCAGACAGCAGCAACTGCTCATGAAATACTGTATTTCTGCTGGAAAAATATCATAATGCGCTCAGATTTGAGGCATACATGTCTGCAGCACTAGCACCAGCTTATAGAATCACAATCTGAGAGTCTGTATGTTTGTTCAAACCAGGGTTGTGCGATACATATCGTCTGCCATAATGTTCAGAATGTTCAAAAGTGATTGATTGATTGCGATAATATCGTAATTGTTGTATTTTGAGTTCAGAGTGTATGCATGCATTACATGATGAAGTCTAGTCTAGTGTGTTTATATAGAGTGCGTTCTTTCACTGCATGATTCAGTCTTTTAAAATACATTTAGAATGATCACAAATACAGGACGGGGGCAGAAAATCTTTTTTTACAGCAGCTCAAAGTGAATAAAGAGACTTACGTTTTCACAATGACTCACTTATTAACCAAGACTTGCTGCCACCTACTGGCGGTTTTCATTTTACATTCAAAGTATCTTTTATGATATGTTTAATACATCGAAAAAAAAAAAATATATATATATGCATTTGCAGGTTAATATAATAATGTCCTGCACTAAACAGTGTGTAAACGCATCTAAATGTCACTTCAGACGCAGCTTCTGTGTTTCCTCTGCAGTACACAGATGAATTTTGTTAAAGGTAAAAATGCCTTTAAAAGTAAAAAAATCAATTAAAACTTATTGGAAAAGATGAATATCTTATGGATATCTTTTTGGAAAAGATTAGCTATCAGTGTGAACTGACTACCACACAAATATGAAGAATATCAAATAGTTTAGGAGTCATCTGTCCACAATAACACACTCTGCCTGATCTCAGAGAGTATGGAGATATTGTTTGTCAATGTCGCACACCCTGAGTTCAATCTACAGAAGACAGCTATTCTGTGTGATGGTGCTAGCGCAGCAGAAATGATACACAGTACATGCAGCGTTCAGAAATGCTCAGACGAGACTAACCTTCTAGTCCTGCAGTCTAATAAGATCATCCGTCTGCTCTTAGCCGCGGAATGTGAGCCTCTAAGCGCTGGAGTAAGTGCAGTGGTGTGGGTGAGTTAACCGGTCACCATACCAACGTTTAAACGATAACCAACCATCGCCGAAATCCAGCTCATTGTTTATTAAAGTGTCAGATTCAGTGTCCATAGTCTGGCGTCCTGCTTCTAACTCTTATTATCGTTCAAACGTTACAGATTTAAGCCATTAGATGCACAGTGTGTTCTCAGTAGGGCTGGGTGATGTCACACATATTCACAACGGTTTTGCTGCTTCGATTTCTTCAAAGATTGGATCATTGGACTAGGTTCAGGGTTCTTCTTTTCTCATGACAGAAATCTCAATGTTTTAACATAAACATGTTAAACATGTTCGAGCAGTACATTTTTTTCATAGAAATCTTTATGACCTTATAAATGTCTTTACTGGCACTTTTTGGTCAATTTAATGCTTCCTTTAAAAGTCTATCCTTAAAAATAAAAATTAAATATTTAAGTATTGCAGATTTATAGTAGAAATATAAATAGAAAATTACAAATATATAGTGAATTTGTAGTAAATTTAAATAATTTTTAAATAAAATATTTTATATACCCCCAAATTGTAATGGTACGGGTACGAGTAAAAAAACATGCAAATTGATTACTTTAACTATCTTTTCTCTGTGTTTACATCTTGTATTTATTTTAAATTGCTGAATAACAATAGCTGAAATGAAATGATGGTCACACATCCAATTATCCTCAAAAGGCGTATAAATATCAGTAATTGTAATGCTTTAACTATATCACCCAGCTCTAAGAGTCAGCATATCTCATGTTTGAATGTCTGGATCACGTCACACACACGCCTCACACAGACACACACCTCACACACACACACACCTCACACGCCTCACACAGACACACACACACCTCACACGCACACACACGCCTCACACAGACACACACCTCACACACACACACACCTCACACGCCTCACACAGACACACACACACACACACACACACACACACAGACACACCTCACACACACCTCACACAGACGCTTTACTAACTGTCCACAGGACGGCCCGAGGGATCTTTGTTTTATTTGTGTTCATTGCTGAATTTGTCCTCTGTTGCGTGTGATTTGACTCGTTCTAACACTAACGGCAAACGCTTGCTTCCTGACAGCACCACACACACACACACACACACACACACACCTTTCATTCTGACCCGTATTAAATCCTTACTTTAACGCTGAAGTCCCTGATAAATGATTTGCACGCTGATCTGCAAAACCTCTGAATTGGTAAATCCGGCTCATGATGATCGTGGCTTATTGCTGATGCTTTTAAATTGATAATTGGCTGTGAAATGTTCAGACAGAGGTTTTGGACGTCAGTCTCTGGTTGGTTAGCTTGGATTGGAGAAGTGTTGATGTTTCTGTCTCCTCCATGTTAACTGTGTGTCTTCCTCCTCCTCCCATCGCTCTGGCTTCACCCCTCCTGCTGATATTGATTATTTTTCACAGAATTACAATCAGTGACCAATGAGGACTAACGCTTCTGGTACGTCTGTGGTTCTCTCGCCATTCCCCGTCCCTCTGCATGACCGACTGTCTCTGAGACCCTCCGACACGCACACAGCTGTCCAGAAATCCTCTGTTGGGATGCTTTTACTTACACAGAAACAATAATAAACTCTTTACAGGGGAATGTTCTGGTTAAACACAACCGTGACATGCTGTGGGTTTTCTATAAACTGAGGATGAGTCAGTTACGGTATTTCTGCGGTAAATCATCAGCATATCACGTTGTATTTAACACAGAATATACTCCTACCGTGTTTACAGCAGATCTAAATGACTGAATTTGAAAAATCAAATCGTTGTCCAGCTTGCATCTCGTTTGCTGATTGGTTACTCTTCTAGATGGACAGCAGGTCTCAGAACAGCTTCTGTAATGTGCAAACATTACAGGTTGATTTAGTTTCAGTTGTATTTCATTTAATTAAGATCTGAAAAGCCTTTTCTTCTGCAGCCCCGTGCACTTGTTTCATTTCAGTTTTGCCATCGTTATTTATGATCCCTCTCAATAATAACTACTACAAACATCCAGTCAGACGCTGCACATGTGAGCTTTGGGGTCAAACTGAACAGTGGGGTCAAAGGTGAAGTGTCAGATGTATTTAGTCCATGTTGTTTGTCTCTTCATGGCATCTCATTCTGTCATGGCGTGATCTCTGAATGCTGTTAAACGTGTCTCTGTTGGCACAGGATCAATATTAATCAACCACACAACAGAAGCACAGATCTATCAGTCGTGGATTAGTATTACATTATACACAACAAATGGAATTCTTAATTACATTTTATTTGTTAAAATAATCTAAACAATGCTGTTTTGCTTTTTATTAGGAATAAATAAGTGTATTATTTAATTAATTTTTATTTGATTAAAAGTATTAATAATATGATTAAATTGTTATTAGATATATTATTTTTTTATTTCGTTTAGAATTATTATTTAATTGATTTCTTGAATTTGTTTTGATAACGTCAAAAATGCTGTTTAATTATATAATAATAATAATTGTTTGTATTTTTAATAATATGTGTTATTTTAAAAAAATAAATTCATACCTTTATTTTTATTTTTAATTGAAATAGAATGTTTGGCTTTATTTAAACAAAGTCGAGAAATTAATTAAATGGTAATAAAATAATAATTAAATAATGAATTATTAAGTAAAATAATAATTGGTAGTCAATTTTTTTTGTTATTTCTTTTCAGATGTATTTTATTACTATTAAATTAATTTCTTGACTTTGTTTAGATAAGGTAAAAAATTCTATTTCAGTTTTTTTTTTAATAAAGGTATGAATTTATTTTAAAATAATTGTATTAAAAATGATTAATATTATAACGGGGTATTTGATTCACAGCTTTGGCAAAATTATGAGAATAAATATCCTGAATGATGATCCTTTCAGTAATTTACTGTAGGCTATTTACTGTACGTGTGGAAATTATTCCATTTCTCATTGCAAAATATTTTTACTTTCTCATGTGAACGAAATTCTTTCACATTTAATTAACATAATTTTGTGGACGTTTGCTCTGTTTGTGTGTGTGTGTGACTCATCCATCTTCTCTCTGTGTTTCCATGGCAGCCGACGACCCCCAGCATCACCTACTCGACCCAGCCGACCCACAGACTCCTCCCTCTTAGACTATTAGCCCCTCCCACACCCGTGACAGACAGCAAGGACAGACACGCCCACTCAGCCAGAACTCCTCCCCTTCCTGCTCCTCAACTCTCACACACACACACACACACACACACACACACACGTCATACAACTCTACAACCCTCTGTCATAGTTTAACCTCTCATTTCACATAATTCTGTCATCATCAAACCAAAATTGAGAAAAGGAAACATACTATTGAGCTGGAAGTCAGGAAACGTAGATCTACAACACAACATTTTTATGACCTCAAACTCTTTGACAGATGGTTGATGAGTTTTACGTCACTGTTTATACTGCGTATCTTAAAAAAGAAGAAAAGTTAGATGAATGAGCACAGGCTTTGGTCATTTCTGTTGCATTTCATATTTACTTTCTGTCATCTTTAAGCTTCTTTTGGCTAGCAGACGCTTGATTTCCTGCTGTTTATGGATGCATTATCTCTCCAAAGTGTGATCTGGAGTCTGATGATAACTGCATCTTCTGGAATGAGCTTGTGTGCATCTATATTTCTGTTCATTACTTTGGCTCTTTTTGTTTTTGTTTCGTATGTGTTTCGGGCTGCAGTGGTCCCTGAGCCCACGGGCCAGAAGACGACACCAAACTCCCCGAAGGGTAATACACTTTCCCATAGTTCCACAGTCATAACTCCACACGAGTCCCTCCCTCTCTGAATCACGAGTCTCTAACTGTATGTAGGCTGAGAAAGTGACTCACAGAAAAGTTGCATCTATAAGTCTTTTAGTCAACAATACAATAACTTGCTCTCAACCCAAAACATTCGATAGTGACAGTTTTATACATGTGTGTTTATGAGGAAAACTCAACTGATTCAAACGAATCATATTGTTCATAAAATTATTCACTTTTTTTATCTAAAAAATAAAAAAATAAGTAATCCTCTGACAGCGTTTTTAAACCAGCAAAAACCGTTTGAGACACAAGATCGCGCCAAATTTGAAACGCGGCAAAGCGACTATGTGTATAATAATAATAATTAACACAAACACATGAATATTTTTGTTGAAGGTTAAATATATTGTTGAGTTATAATCTAAATAATAAAAAGAGATTCCAAAATATATATATATTTTTTTTTCACAGTGATTGACATTTAGACATTTAGGTGTGACTTTAGTGAACAAATACTCTATATGGCTGTTGTATTACATCTCTACTTGATTCTAAATGACTCGCATGTAAGTGGTAAAGAGGGATGGTGGGGTTTGTCTTCTCTCCGTGTGACTCTGAGGACAGTTTCTCCTGTAAATCTGCTGAGCGTTCATTTGTCTCGAAGCTTACTCTTCTGTCTTTTCTTCTTCTCTGCTTTCATGGCTCAGCCGGTCAAACACAGACAGCCCTTCTCGCCCCGAGAGCACCTATTCTCCACGCAACCCTTAGCATTGTTTTCTTCTTCTGTTCCTCCTCACATCGAGTAAAACAACCCAAACCCACAGCACTACAGAAACAACACCAACACAGAGGAACCCAGAAACGGTCCAGATGTTTCCTGCATCCTCGGTTCCAGGTTTCTTCAACCTTCAGGCTCTTTGTGACGTTCCAGTATCACAGCTATCAATCCTTCTAGAAGCTCCTCACATTGTGAAGGGATCGTTAGCCCAAAAAAAATCACCCTCATGTCATTCCCAACCTGTAAAACTTTCCCTTCCCCGTGGAACACACAAGAAAATATGCTTCACATGTATGGACAGACCATACATGTGAAAGTCAATGGGACCCATTTGCTTCCCAGCATTCTCCAGAATATCTTTTTCTTGTATCTTCCGCCATTTATTCCCCAGACTGCAAACGATCATTATTTTTGGCAAGTTAAAAGGATGTTTAGCTACTAGAAAAGCTAAAGCAGTGCAAACGCTCTCAGGCGCAGGACGTGTGTTCACCTTCAGTCATTCTGCTCAAACCATTCATTCATTAGAGAATCTGAACCTTTGGTGGGGCTGGATTGAATTAGAGAGTGCAATATCTTCACCGGTCAGTCGGATCTATGCTGACCGCACGTTCATGTCATTTTAAACACATTAGTGCAGTTTTAGGGTGAACAGACGTCCTAAATGTGATTCTTGTTTTTGCTGGGACATTAAAAATAGTTTAATGCACTTTTAAACAGCACGCATTTTTCACGCGTGTGTGGACAAACCATCCCTGTGCATTGAAATGCATCGCAAATTTAGAAAATTTAAGGTTCATTATGAAAATCAGGATCCAGCAAAAAGAAGAAAGGTTAAATATGACCGCTGGTCTATGCATAGAAATCATTCCAGTTTGTTCAGGTGTTGTTTTTGTTTTGTTGAGGAGGAGAAAATACGAACACAACCCTCCACAGCGGTGGACTGTAATTCTGTCGTTTGTTGTAATAATTCTGAAGATAATAATAAAGCCCCTGTTGATGATAGTTGACGTTGTGGCATGACCAGACCCATATAGTATGTTTCCGTCTTCGACATCCACACCAGTCCTTCCCAGAATCCACTCTTGGAGATTTACCGTTATTTAAGAGTTTGTCATGGACATACTGTATCTTAAGTGTGTCGCGTATCTTTGTGGTGCATTTATGCAAATTGTGCTTCCACTGTTTAGAGATTAGTCCACATGTATGATTATTGAATATTAAATTATTATGGGTAAGTGATTAATTTAAACGGAGCTTATGAAATGGAGTGTGTGGAGGAATAAACCGGGCCTCTTTCTGTGTTTGGACAGAAAGCTGTAATACTGAGAGTGTGCGGGGTGAATGAATGTGTGTGTAACGTGTCCCTGCTTCCAGCAGGAGTGTGTCATCATTAAAGTTCAGTGTAAACAAAGCATTGTGTCTGTGTGCTTCTTCTCGACTTGAATATGAAAAGAAACGCTGAGTGGAGTTGTGTTTGTGCTGATGTGTTTCTGTGGAAGTAACATAAGGGGGAAGATCATGTTTAGGTAAACCACAATTATGACCTAAAAACTTTAAATCATTACATAGAAATTTGCAATTATGAAAATCATAATTATGAGGTGCATCTAAATTATATTTGCATCTTAACTCTTTATCTCATGATTATGACTCGGTGTCAATCTTGACTTTTTACAACATAGATTACATCTCACAATAATGTCTTTTTATCATAACTATGACTTGGTATGTCTTTTTTCATGCTTATTTAAATCAATGAGTCAAAATTGACATACTGAGTCATAAATGAGACGGAAAGTCAAATTAAAAAGGCAAAACTGTCATACGTTTTGTGTGTACTTTATGGCTTTTTAATTACATTAAAAAACTGTATTATGACAAAAAAGTAATTATGAGATACCAAGTCACAATTATGAGATTATAGATAAATAACAGATCTATAGAACTGTAGATCTAAAATGTACATAATCTAATCTATAATCCAAGATATAATTTAGATAATTATTATTAACAGTCATAATTATGAGATCAAATCTAAATTGACAAATCTTAACAGAAAACAAGTCAAAATTGTCAAATCGGTAAAATTATGACATACAAAGTATAAATTATGACTGCAACAATTAAGAGATAAAAACTTAAAATTATGACATGCCAAGTCATAACTATGAGATACTAAGTTATAATTGAGATGTTTGTCTAAACTGAGAACAAGTTCAAAAGGACATTTTCATAATTATGAGATAAAGTCAAAGTGTTAAGTTATTATTATGAAATCAAGAGATTCGTAATTTGAGATTTAAAAAAAAAATCCCAATTATGAGACCAAGTCACAATTATGAGACGACACCATTAATTAACTATAAAAGTCAATTATGAAAAAAGGCAATTAATCTATCAATTTCAAATTCTTTGTCATCATTATGACCTTGTAAGAAGTTACCAAAACGTTAAATGAGTCTCTCAGTGAGGTTATTAACAGAACGCTGATTACTAGAGTTTTAGCAGCACATTATTATTATAAACAACAGACACTAAACCATGATAATGAAATCATATTCACTTCCCGAATCATGAACTTCAGACAGAAGGCGGGCTTCATTTTGCTCAATCAGGTTTATTTAGGAGGAAAATCATCACAGAAGTGTTTCTGCTCGAACTACTCATTATTCCTTCATTGTGTTCCATCGGTCTAGATTAAAACAGATTAGTGTGTAATTATCCCAAATAAATAGACTTCTCCTTTAGTTCAGCCGTAGTATGAAAGCACACGAACATCCCATCCTCTCTCCGCACTAGATTCATCTCCAGCAGGCAAACGCAAGTCTTCCCCGCTCAATATACAGTATAATACACAGTTACACTATTTACATGCTTCTGCAAAACAATCAGCGTCTGAGTAAAGCCCACGCCCAAAAGACTGACTGGAAAATATATTCATACATGGAAACGATGCAGAAGCTGGACTCGCTCACAGATGAGACTCAATACCCCGGTACTGCAGACTTAACACGGTACTCTGATGTAAACACGCTTCCAGTTAGAACCAGTTCTTCAGATCAATACAGATACGGCCACGCGTATATGAAATATAATGCATGAGAGAGCAATGCCTTCTGCTTCAGAATTGGTTGAATGTTTGTGTAAACACCTGTAGATTAATATGCATACTCTACTAAAGAGAATAATGCATCGCGCTCTTTAAAGGTGTACATTTACCTACAGAAACATACAACAACAAGACATGAAGAAGAGCTTTATCTTCACAGAACGTGCTGCCAGATCTGATGAGATTGATGTTTGTGAATGAACTCACCATTCCAGTTTTGCTCGTGTAAGAGGAATTATTACAAATCTGATATATGTACAGCTCTCAAATCACATACAAACGCCACTCCAAACTCTCGGCTGACGGATGCTAGCGTCATAGAGTTAGCCGCAAACAGTCGCCAACATCTCAAAAGCTTCGACGTCACTCGCTCTGGGAAAAACACAAGGTGCTGGCGTGTTGGAAGGGGTGAAATTATAATTACATCTTTCAATAAACCCTAATTAGAAAAGCAAAACAACTGGGTTTAAACTTCTTGTGTCCCGAACACTCTCGGCTCGATTCTAATCTACACCGTGATGCGTAAAACACATTCAGATCGAATGATTCATGTGTCATTTCTCAATACTCTGCCCTACATGCTCTGCACACGAACAAAGATCTGATTCTCTCAGAAAACACTTCATCATCTCAGTCCAGACCTGCTTCATCATATCAATATTACTCGTTACTGCACCCTAGTTAGTGTGCATCAGGATCTGAATCACGGCGATATGAATCACTGATCTGTCTATTGCACTTGTTTGATAAAGTAAAGAGGACACATGTGAGGGATAAGACACAGAGCAGCAGAAGTATGATATTCTTATGGATTAACTGGTTTACACACACACACACCCCCAACGGAGCCGAAGAGCTTCAGAAGTCACCAGATCTCTCTCATTCGCTGTAGAAACCAGAGAAATAAAGAGGGAAAACCCAATTAATACGTGAGTCTGTTTCGTCAGATGCTCTCCCGCCGGAAGGCCGAGCAGGACAGCTCTCAGACCACCAGGATCTTGACCTCATCGTGCTCGTCCGGCCGGTAGAAGAACGGGATGCAGGGGTTTTCTCCCAGGAAGGGAGCGGGCCGGGCCTGAGGGTTCTGGATCTCCTGCAGGAGCTGCATGATCTGGCGGGCAGTGCCGTCCTCTTTGGGCCTCAGGGACGCGCCGTCCGGAGCAGACCCAAGCCGCTCGGGACTCTGGGATTGGCTCTGAGGGTCTGTGCTGGACTGAGGCGCTGCAGACGCCTCCACCGCTGTGCTCAGGTCCAGAACGGCTGAGAGAAGGAGGAACGTTTCAGGAAAACAATATTTTAATATTAGAGTAAATGATATTTTGTGTAATCTGATGATGCAATAACTGAATCAGTGTGAGTATGTGTGAGGCACCTGGGCTGTCCGTGTGTCCGTCAGCAGGATGGAGCTGCTCTCCTCCAGAGGTCAGGAGGTCAGGGTGACCCACGGCGCTCATGTATCTGCTGTACCACTCGTTGCGCTCGCCTACCAGACGCATGACCAGATCCTGCAGCTCCGCTAGCTTCATCTGACACACACACACACACACACACACACAGGTCAACATCACTCCATAGACATCACTGCATCGCTCCGTCACTCAGCTGCTCCTCGTACCTTCATCTCCTCCTTGTCTTTGGCCAGCATGTTGATGTACTGCTCCTTCTCATAGTGTCTTTGTTTCATGATGGCTCTCTGGTTCTGATACAGCGCGATGTACTCACCTACACACACACACACACACACACACAACAAAACAAACATCGTATCTGTAAACAACAATACAACAATTACCAGTAACACTTTATTTTAATGCTCCCTTTAAAACATTCTGTTGGCAATACATAACTTTTCACTTGCATCTTAAAATCTGCGTAGAGTATTAGTAAACAGATTAATATCTGCTTTCTCTTTAAAGTGATAGTCTACCAACAGATAATCTACTAAGTAACTTTGCAAGTAAAAGTGCCCTACCTGTCTAGTTACACTGTACTAACTCTAATGAGAGTCAGTATGTATGTAGATGCCACGTTACTTATAGTCAACAGAATATGTTAAAGAGACCATCATAATAAAGCGAAACCCAATTTTCACATCAATAAACACTGAAGCTCTTATCACTGAACTGAATGTAACATGTTTAAAACAAACAAATGAATAATTTTAAGTAATATTTAAACCTTTTCTGTGCTGGCACAATGCAGTTCATATTAAAATGTATAAATGTAAAAAGCATAAATAGGTGTCAAATGGAAATAAATAAATAAAGTATTTATACAAGTATTTGGTGTTTGATGAAAAAGAAGCTAGTGTGAATTCAAAAAAATGAATTAATAAAATATCTAGAAATATTTATGGCATTTTTAAGCAATAAAAACACTCCTGCATGTTCATTACTAAAATATATCTGAAGTATTACTGAATATGGGCATTTTATTAATTTAACAGAAAAAGTGTAAAACTATATTGGCTATAAGAGCGTTGATTTTTAACATTTAAGCTAACATATTAAATTGTTTTATTGGTTTTATTTATTATAACTTATTCTTAAATAGAAAGTTTAAAATGAAGCACAAGTAGAAACATTTAGATTGTATTCTAGACAGTATTGACTGTTTTATTTATATTTGTAAAAAATAAGGCTATTAATTGTTTTAATTCTTATTCTTATTATTTTGTTTTAAAATAGAATTAAGTAAAAGCAGAACAACCAGGAAAGTGTTTGATTGAGAACAGAGTGTTTGACAGCGGTGTCTCACCGATGGTGTCCGTTTCTCCTGAGAGCTGAATGCAGCGGTGCTCCAGCTCCTCCACCCGCTCCTTCAGATCCACCTTCTCCTGCATCAGTGTGGTGAAGCGCTCCTGGAGCTTCTCCATAGCCACACGCAGAGCCTCGTGCACCTCCACCGGGACGCCGTCAGAGCCTTCTACACACACACACACACCCCTTCAGTTTTATAGAGTCAGGTCACCTTTATTTATCTAGTGCTTTCAACAATACAGATAGTGTCAGCTTTAGTCAAATAGAAAAATAGTGTCTCAAGAATGCAAAAGAACAAGGATAAACACTCAATCGTTCATTACTGAATTCAGTGATGTCATCATACAGTATCTGTGCAATCAAGCTGAAGATATCGCTGGAAATTAACAGACACACGCTGCTCCTAGACACTAGACTTGCATTTGTCGAAGGAAAAATACTTCATCATAATAGTCACTTTCACACTTCAGGTCTTCAAACACACTTCAGAGCCCTGCACATGACATGCAGAATTAAATATAAATACATAAATAAATAAAATATTATCAATAAAAAAAGATATTACCATGGCAAAAACAACAAATTAATAATTCTTTTTTTAATAATGAACTAAATTGAAACAATTGAACAAATTAGAACAAGGAACAGAACTAGAACTAGAACACGGCCACGAAAAAACATTTATTTCATCAATTGATGTGCAGGGCAGGGTTTCTATCGTTAACAAAAACTAAAATTATTAAACCATACCTTTTTTATTTCTATAAAGAAAAAAAAAGTAAAACTCAAATATTAGATAAATGTAAAATTTAAAAGGTTAAACTGGAGTTTGAACGGGAAATAAATACCTGTGCTGTGAGGATGAGGATGATGATGATGATGATGCTCGTGGCTCATGGCTGTCATCTGCTGTCGGACGGCGTGATGAAGTCTCCTCTCCTCCTCGAACCGGCGGCTCATCTCATCTCGCTCTTCCTCCAGACGCGTCAGAGCAGAGTGAATAAACTCCTCCTACAACCAGAGGAAGAGGAAAACTCACTTCTGTCCATGATGACTGTAAATCTCCATATCCACACGAGTCGATGCAGATGATGTCATACTTTGTGTATCTTTAATCAACTCACCATCTCTTCTCTGCTCTCAAAGTCTTCTGGGATGACGATGTGTGACTTCTGGAAGCTCTCTGGGAGAGAATGACTCTCCAGGCCGTCACCTTTGAACACCAGCAGGGACAGTACAGGTCAGTAGAGATAGAGTTAGTGTGGTGAAGCAGATCTCTCTCTCTCACACACACTCTCTCACACACACACTCTCTCTCACACACACACACACACAATCTCTCGCACACACACACACAATCTCTCGCACACACACTCTCTCTCACACACTCTCTCTCTCACACACACTCTCTCACACACACTCTCTCTCTCGCACGCACACACACAATCTCTCGCACGCACACACACAATCTCTCGCACGCACAATCTCTCGCACACACACTCTCGCGCACACACACTCTCGCGCACACACACTCTCGCGCACACACACTCTCGCGCACACTCTCTCTCGCGCACACTCTCTCTCGCGCACACTCTCTCTCTCGCACACACTCTCTCTCGCACACACTCTCTCTCTCACACACTCTCTCTCTCACACACTCTCTCTCTCACACACACTCTCTCTCACACACACACACACTCTCTCTCTCACACACACACACTCTCTCTCTCACACACACACACTCTCTCTCTCACACACACAC
>JAUCMR010000107.1:25478886-25491646 GCA_032357425.1 Enteromius argenteus
TTTTTCAAACTTCTATCTCCGGCTTTCTCAAGCCAACTTAAAGTTTGTCTAAACAAACTTTTTTATCTAGTTTATTTTGATGTTCCTCTGTTCTGTTGTGACAATAAAAGAAACAAGTTTCTTTTTAAAATGCATTATCATATTATGTTGGCTAAAACTCATAAATTACTACAAATAACTAATGTTAGGGAAATCTGTTAATGTTTTGTTGCGCGTTTCTGAAATTAAAAAAATAAAATAAATTATTGGATTTTAAAACCAACAAATATTTGTATCGGTATCGGCCTTCAAAATCCTTTATCGGTCAGGCTCTATTTTATACATAGTGTATGTCCTGGATGTGTTCTTAACATGTCTGCGATTCCCCCATATAATTTCATTCTGAGCATGTGTTATCTCTCACACACACACACACACACACACACCTGACTTCTGTCGTGCGGCCTGCTGTGTGTAGGACAGGGCCGTCTGTAGCTCTGATTTCTCAGACACCAGGATGCCGATGGTCTGAATGTGAACCTGAAAGTGGAAGACACACCTCAATAAAAACACACACAACACCTTCAGTTTATATAACAGCACTGACATTAAGTTAATACCAACTAAATTACATTCAACAGTTAACACATTAATCACCACATTTCCAAGGTGGAATTTTATCATCACATACACTTCCTCTTAATTACAGCTGATCAATGACTTCTGCCATCAGTAAAACATCTAACCTCTTAAAAGACCATCTGAGTTCATTACCTTTTGAACAAATCCTATTTAAATGTAAAATTTATCTGAATATTAAAAGTAGTTTTAATATCGATTTTACAGATACATAATGATGATTATAATGATACTTTTCTGTATTTTTCCTCCATCCAGCTGTGACTGAGATTTCATTCATGTGCATTCAGCAGATGTTTATTCCCTTTCTAAAGCTGAAAGTCTGTATGTTGAGCAAGTCTGTTCTGAATCAATCTTTCAGTTTTGATATCCTTTATCCACAAAGCTGAAGTGAAGATTTCCATCAGGTTTCAGTGAACAAATGACTACACTGTGACTTTTGAAGAATTGTTGTTTACTATACTATCAACAAGTTGCTGAATGAATCAGTGGTTTAGATCTGAGCAATCAGATTCTTTTGAAGTGAGTGGTTTTGCTCGGTCAGTTTGTTATGAAATACATAAGACCTGTTTGGAGTAAATATATTGTTCTATGATGCTCCCAGCGAGCAGGACATGAGTTCAGTCCTGTGTTTACCTGTAGCTGTTCTCGCATCGCTCCCTGCTCCTTCATGAATTTCTGCTCAAACTCTTTCCGCTCCTGGTGATTAGAGAGAACGTACAATAAGAGAAGCGCTCATTAATAAACCACAGATGAGCTAATAATACTGCTGGCAGCTTACTGTACCTTCTGTAGTTGATCTGAAATCTCCTGAGACTGCTTCGTCTGAAAACAGTGAACAAACCTTTAACTCATGTGTTTATTAAGAAATAAATCTTTAAACCAAACACGTTAAACAGGGACCTGACAGTTCATACAGGTTAATGCTTCGTTAAAGAGAATTTGAATTCAAAATAGATCTTATTCACTTTAAAGACATTGTGCAAACGTGTGCACTGAAAAATGCCTTCAGAAGGGGAAAAATATTTTAGATTATTCTTATTACTACTAAAATTAAATCCTAGCATGAGCAATCCAATCCTTACTAATTAACAACTGAATTAACAGAATGAATGATAAACACTTTCATGCCATTTAATGAACTCAATAAAGGCACTGTGCATTGAAGTGAAGTGTATACACATTACAGTATAATCTCTAAAGTAGATGAGTAAAGCAGCGTTTACTAGGCCATGCATGTGTGTCTGAATTAATTTTATATGTGTGTTTAAAAATATTATCAGTTCACAAAGAATTTCTTATCAAAAAATTGCTTTTGCAAGCGACTTTGGACAAATGCATTACTGTAAAAGTTTTAATCTAAACTTAGTATGCAAGATGACCACCTGAGGCATAATGAAGTTTAAAAACTACAAATTGAAAATGTTGCATCTTCACAAACTCCATGTGTTGCACTCTGTTACTGAATGCATGTAAACCTGTCTTATTGCTTATTTCTTCTCTGTATCTTAGTCCTATACTCTGTAAAGCACAGTGGTCAGCTCCTGTTGTGTTTATTTGTGCTGTATAAATAAATGAAATGAATAAACTGCAGCATGGGGCATCAGGGACACAGTCACGTGTCTCTCTCTCACACACACACAAACAAACACTCTTAACCGAGTCTCTTACCAGTGTCTCTAGTTTGGACGTGAGCTGGGTGTTTGTGAGTGCGCTGGAGTCCAGAGCCGCTGCCAGCTCCTGGTTACGAGTCTGACGTGTCAGCATGCACAGAGAAACACAGAGAGAGAGAAATAAAAGACTAAGAGAGGTGGACGTGACGGCAAACAGGCGGTGATATGAGTGACACAAAGAATCTGTTATATGTGTAACTGGACTCTCTAAACGCAGAGCAATGCGAGATATAAACAGTTCATGTTCAAGCACGGTGACGTTGAAGATTTCACTCCAGAGTGTTCCTAAAGTAGACAGAAATGAGTTAAATTAAACTGTAGATTTGTTACAGATCAAAGCTAATGTCCCACATCATCATCTTGTCTGCAGAAGAATACTAAGTCACTTATGATGAGAATGATATTGATCAAATACTGAAACTCCTGAAAGTGATTGAAGTTATGTACACTACCGTTTCAAAGTGTGCGATCAGTATTTGTTGGTTTTTTTATTAATGAAATGGATATTTGATATTTTAATCAGCTAGGATGCATTTAATAATCAAAAGTGACAATAAAGACATTTAATGTTACAAAAAACTTCTATTGAAATTTTTCCATTTCTAGTTTTCGTTATTAATACAACAAACAAGCTACATATCAAAAATATGGGCACTAATAATAATGATAATTAACTACAACTAATAAACTGCTCAAATTGGGATCGGGTCATGTAAACTACTGTTCATAAATGTGTGTATAAACTAACATTTCTTTATTCACATGAAACTGTTAAAAGTGACAGTGAAGACATTTATAATTTCACAAAAGTTTCTATTTCAAATAAATGCTTTTTTTATTTTTCTGTGAACCCTGAAAAATAACAACTGTGTTCAACACTGATAATAATCAGAAATGTTTGTTGAGCAGTAAATCAGTATATTAGAATGATTTCTGAAGATCATGTGACACTGAAGACTGGAGTAATGATGCTGAAGATACAGCTGAACATCACAGAAATACATTACACTTTAACACAGATTCACACAGAAAACTGCTATATTAGATAGTAATAATATTTCACAAAATTCCTTCTGTATTTTTGATCAAATAAATGCATGAAAAAATAAATGAATGAAAATCTTCCCGGCATCAAACCTCTGAATGGTCGTGTATGTAACGCATGACTGCTTTCTACAGACTCTCAGGTTTCTAATCCAGCGAAACTTTAACTAATAAACAGAGTCTGATTCTGCCACGCTGCCTGTTAGAGACGTGTGTGTGTGTGTGTGTGACGCTGAAGCAGGATGTTTGTTCAGTGTGCTTCAGATCCGCCGGATCAAACGCCAGAACTAGTCCTACAGGACACACCGCGGTAAAACACAGAACCAATAATACATAACCATAACCAAGACACAGATTACAGTGACACACAGCAGAGATAAGAGGAAAACGGTCTTCCTTAATACTTTATATTTAGCAGAAATAGATGAAATTGTTCTTGATTTGGTCTGTAAACCAAGAGGGAATCAGTCTGGGATAAGATTGTGAAAATGATATCAAGTGGCTGACGCTCCTTTAACAGACCTCGGCATCAGGGAGTGCTGTAAACCCCTACAGAATACAAGCTACTTCCATCGTAAGAAGAAGATTATCCTGCTGGAGCGAGATTAGTGACCGTTCAGAGTGCTAATTATAAACCGCTAGACTAAACTAAATTACCTTGCTGTACAGTTTTACACGTCGACTTTTTATTAAATGATGTTTAACGAATTAAAGGCGAATTAATTGTAAAACATCTCAAAATACCTCCAGTTCCTTCTCGCTGACCGTCGGCGGACCGCTGTCTCCATTGATGTATGTTGTTGACTGCATTAAACCCAAGAAGGAAAGAAAATCAGAATACAAAGCTTTGCCCTGAATCACTTCATCAATTAATCTGAAGCAGTTTAAATGATATTTGTGTGTTTTACAAGAGTTGCATACAAATTAAACTGCTTCTATTCCAAGTCTTGCACGTGTGTTTATACTTTTATGTTTGTAATTCACTCAAGCCGTGTAAGAATTTGGTTTATTTGGGAGGAACCTTTGGAGTTTAGCTCTTAAAAGTCAAGACGAACAAAATCAAAACAGGTCATTTGATTTCTTGGCCTCATTGTTTTCATACCTAAAAAAAAAACAATTTCTACTTTCACTAGAATTTCAGTGAAAAATTAAAGTCTATCCCCTTCTGACATGACTTTAATGATGTAATCAAGCAAGATGGAAAAAAATAACATTAGCTAATAACATCATAGCATCACAACCAGCCCAAACCAAACCCAAAGCTGTGACTGACCTCAGACAGCAGTCCATTGAGCTGCTGGGAAATCTGTCTCAGGCTCTCGGTGGACGACAGCGGCCTGCCAACACAAACATATCAGTTCAGTGTATCAGAACAGGCTTCGAGCTGAAACGGATCTGAACTAAACAAGCATAACTAACAAAGAAACAAGGGTGTTTATAGTTAGTGTGTGTGAAGCAGCAAGCGACAGCTTTCATGTAAATCTGAGTTCCTGTCATTGGTTTGGGGCTATCTTTATACTCTAAACTTGAAGTCAATAACTCTTTCATACTGTAGTCATTTTTTAAACATTTGAGTACTTCACATTATCACATGAGTAGTTAACTGCCCTTAAATATATATCTGCAAAATATATTATAAAATATATATGCTTTTCCACTTTAAAAAGGGTAATAGTAGTTAGCAAAAAAAAGTAAACATTTCTAAAACCAAAAAAAATCTACATTTAAAAAACAGAAAGTGTAAATATAAAAAGTAATTCGAAATGTGGATAAAACTATGATAATATCTCAGTGATACTAAAACAATACTATTTGAACCAAAGTGGTTCTGTGTAATTTAACTGTTTTCTAAAAAGCGAAGAATAAAAAAATAAAATGCTTCTACAACCAAGCCATTAGAAACCCTGAGCTGTCACAGTTGTTCTCTATAAAGCATCCAACATTCGGCTGTAACCGTGTGGTTCCTCAAAGAGAGAAACTTCACATTCATTGCATAACATTTCTGTAGCAGCTTCACCTGTTATCTTCCCGAGGATGTTCATCGCCGTTTGCATCTGCTGTGTACTTCTGCTGGAAAAACATACGAATGAAAAACACAAACATGAGACGCACAACAGAAAACCGAAAACTGACAAACCTAACAAGGCAATGCATAAAATGAAAAGACACACACTGAACAGATTAAAAACACGAGCAAACAGCTAAACCATTAACACACAACAGCTGCAGAGCTAGACTAAAGTGAGTGACACGGAGACAGACAGACCTGCAGGTCAGTGCTATCAGCCACACACTCAGAGTTAATAGCAGAAGCAGGGTTAAAGACGGGCTCAGCGCTGCTCTCCTCCAGCTCCTGCGAGACTCGGATCTCCAGATCATCCTGATGCAATACAGCGACAGAGACACAGTACTGTCAGCGGGTCCAAACACACACACACACACACTCAGCACAGATGCACAACAGTCTTCATTATTCCCAACAGCTCATACATTCTTATATTTATTAAGAAATTAAAGTATTAAAACATTTCCAGGCATTCAATTCAACATCAATCCCAGTATATTCTGACCCTGAAACTTAATTTTGTGTGTCAAAGATGCATTAAATTCAAGATGAAAAAGCATGCACTGTAAAAGTACATTTTATGATGTTGCAAAATAAAGCAAATGAGATAATTGGTGTATGTTTTAAAAGAAAAATATATAAAAAAAATACTATTTTAATCCAGTGTATTTTTTTGCCAGCTCGTTGTAATTAAATTAGGGCTGTCAAAAGATCAATCACTTTCTAAATAAACGTTTTTGTTTACATAATACACGTGTACACTGTTTTTATTTATTATACATATAATAAACACAAACACATGCATGTATATATTGACAAAATGTTATGTTTATATATTTTAATATATGTATAAGGATATAAATATATATACATACACTTGTAAATATTTTCTAAATATATACTGTATGTTTGTTTATTTCTTTATACATAAATAATATACACAGCACACATAAATAATGTCAATGTGATTAATTGCTTGCCAGCACTAAATTAAATGTTACATTTACTTGTGATTTCTAAATGCCTTTCTAAATTTGTTTAAAATAACACGCAGTGATGAATCGTTCTCAATCAGACCGGAAACATGAATGAGGGATTTCATGCTGACTTTAAAAACTGCAACAAAAAATGACGATCTCACAGCATGCGAGGAAACACTGATGATTGAATCAAAGAGCAAACGGAGGAGAAAGACAGCGGGGAGAGAGAAGGACAGAGAGAAGCTCACCTGACTGTTGTTGACAAATGGAGGCTGAGACACTCCATTCGTCAGACTAAGATCAGACACCATAACTTTGAGAATATTCTCAATCTACAGGGGAAGGAGAGGCAGACGATAAAGGAAAGGAGTGAGAGAGGAGGAAGCAGCAGTAAGAAGGTGATAACGTGATAAAGGAAACACAAGATGAAGGGTTAGAAGCACCTGAGTCAGATCAATCACAGCTTTATAACACCTTCCTGTACTTATACTATTAGAATTTATTAGTGTTTTGAATAAGCTTTTAGCTTATTAGTTTTATTCTAATTGTAGTTTTTTGTGTCATTTTGTTATAGTGCTGTCAAGTTATTAATCGTCATTAATTGCATTCTAAATACTTTTTTTTTTTTTAATTAATTATTTGTAATATTTATTATTTATATAGGTGTGAAAATAAGGCACAGTTTGTTTAGGCAGCTAGCTTGAAGCCAGTGGGGCTGTCTGTGAGAACAGGTCCAGTCTAGTCAAACAAGGTTTAGGAAGTTTATTTGTACATTCAAGGAGGTTTTAATGCATATAGATGTGCGTGTGTGCTTGTGCTTTCTACAATACTTTATCAATAAACAATGCTAAATAAAAGGTACAAGGCAACCACAACATATTAGTTGCACACCATGTAAAACACATGCCTCAACAGGAACTATAGAAAACTAAATGAGAAAATTAAATATTTTCATTTATAATGATATGAATATAAATATATAAATGTAAATACATGCAAATATTTTCTATATATAATATATTCTGTATGTGTGTGTACATATATATATATATATATATATACACACACACAATATACACAGAACACTCACATATTATGCAAACAAACATTTATTTAGTTTTTTGTTGACAGCACTACATTTATGAGATCTTTTTATTTTTTAACATTACTATTTATGTTATTTATGTGATTTATTACTTAATCAAACATTATTTATGAGGTGAAATGTTTTGTTTTTCCTCATTATTTTTTAAGAAATATGAAATTAATAAAATAAATACGGTAGGGAGAAAAGAATAGAGACGAGATTTTTATGTATACAGTATCTGTACACTGCCGTTTTAATTAATTTTTTCAAGTTAATTTTAGTGTTGACTTGAACTAAATCAAAATTAGAAATAAGTTTAGGTTATTCAAATAATATTTACATTTTTATTTATTTCAGCTTTATTATTAACAAAACATTGCCTATACAAATATAAATATACTCAATTTCAACAAACATTTTTCAGCATTTACTAAAAAGAATTTCATTAAATATTAATATATTGTTTTTCAATGTTTTGTTTTATTTTTGGTTCATGTTAATAACCCTGGATCAGTCTCTCTGCAATAACTGTCTGATTACTGGCTGTTCTGTGTAAACACGACTAATTACTATAAGCCAATAAAAAAAACAGTATCTGTACAAAAACAAAGCAGAAGCTAAAACAGGCTCAAAATAATGACAAGGGAGAATAATTCAACATGCAAAAACTGTATCCTCAAACAGTTCCTGAAAGGAGGATTACTTCCTGCCGAGTGATTAACTGATCACATCCCATCGGAGCAGACCGTGAGCATTCATCACATCTGTCTGGATTGATTACGCACCTGACTCACATTGTCCGGCGAGTGTCTGTCCACTGCTGCGTCCAGCTGATCTCCTCCTTTAACCTTCCTCTTCTTCTTTGGTCCAGCACTTCCTGTGGATGGGGTGGTCTTCTGCTGAAACTCCTTCAGCTTCAGGACACAAGAGCAGAAACGCTTTGGATGTTTGATATTAAATATATCCTATTACAGCTACAGGTACTTGTGTGCAGTTACACTGAAAAAAAGGGTGTAGGATTACGTTTGAAAACTCCCAACTGCTAGTGAATTAAAAGAAATTACAGATGGTCAGTAACAAGTGAATTAAATATGAAACTCTAAAGTTTAATCATCAAAATCACGTTTACAGAGTATGACAAATGCTTCATTTTCATATCATTAGAACGTAAACCTTGCTAAAACTGGATATCCATCCCACACAGTCTACATCCAAATCACTAAAACACTGCTGATTAAAGTCACTGAGCAAATTCTGACGGCACCCATTCACATCCATTACCAAGACAGTCATGCAATGATGACACATATCTCCAAATATGATGAAGAAACTAACTCACTGTAATCTGGGACGGTCTGAGGGTGAGTAAATCACTCCTTTAATATAATAACTGAAGTATTTGGCTGCTGTTTAACTAAATCAAGCATCAACGCACTGACAGGCAGAAGGACACAGCCACCTCCAGTCAATAATCTGTCCTAATTCCAGCACAGGTTGGAATGCATCGTGAAAGTGTGTACAGACTAAATCAAGATAACTAAATCAAGTTCCACTGAGTCAGATACGCTCAGAAACGGCAAAAAAAAAGGGTACTGGGTGTGAGAGTAGTCTCCGTCCAGTGCTGTGATACGAGGACACGTCTGTAGTAGGTCAGGTCGGCTGTCCTGGGTTTGGGCGTGATTCAGCGGTCATGGGACGGACGCTCTAAATCACATCTCATATGACACAGCCTTGCTTCGCCATAACTTAAATTCCAGGGTTGGTTTTTTTCAAGCTGTGTTGACTTTCCAGGCCACAGACGGCATAAAAACAGCAGCTGTGAATCAAAACCTAGTGCAGACACGAGCTCCCTAACTAGACAGCACTTTTAGGGGTCAAGTGGATCATGCATCATTGAACACTAACAATATTAATCACAGATTTGATCAATTAAAGCTCAAAACAGCAATCTAAAGAGCATAATAAAGGCAGAACGAGGTTTCTAGGTTCAAGATTTATCACATACAGCCTTCAAACATGTAGTGAAGTGAAATATTACGAAAACAACCAACAAATTAAACACATTAAATATAGTTTATTATTATATTCTTATAAAACAGAGGTTTTTATGAAAAATACATAAAGCTATACAGAATCTGAACAGTGTGCCATTTTCTGTTTTAATTTGCTTTGTTTAGGTTTATTTCATTATCTCTAGATAGTTAATCATTCTTGTGTTTCAACTAAAACTAGAATGAGTTTAGATTTCATTTCCAGATTCACTCAACATGATGCTACTTGTAAAAACTAATGATCACAGATTGTATCAATTAAACCTCAAAACAGCTAAAGAGCGCAATGAGAGCAAATTAAATCTATTAGTTAAGCACTTTTACTCCAAACAAACTAGTCGCTCAACCAGCTGTTTCATTTAGAGCTGTCATTTTAGCTAGCAGTTAGCAAGTAAGCTAACACTAATCAGTTGGTTAAATGAGCCTAAAGTCCATAAGAGTACTGAAATTATATTAAATTTATGTCTAATTTTAGTTTATTTTAAACTAATTCACATTATTGTTGTTTTTAATTCTGTAACTAACGCCAAAACATAGAGGCTAACAACATTAGCATTCCAAGTTAAACTGACACTGGTTCACTGACACTTATAAACCATTTCATAAACCGGTTTAAATTGTTATAAACTGGAATAAAGAGACAAACTGTAATGAGTTCGTATTCAGGCCCTGCCTCAGTTTAGTCCCCGGGCTTTCCTGACAGCCGCGCCCGTCAAAGGAGCGCTCGCAGCCGGATGCGGGCCCGCGGAGAGGCCGGTAGACGTGGAATGTCAATATGACAGATGAAACACACACACGCTCGGACGCGATTCAGTTACGATCGTTAGTTCTGTTTGGTCACAAAGAGAGTAAAAGAATGTGTTAAAGTACATAAACGTACCTTTTTCTTGGCTGCAGCGAGTTTGATTTGCCTGTTCTGGTCCGCCATCCTCTCGCGCAGCTGAGCGAAGGGAACGACACCACGTCATCAGATGATCCGTGCGCGCGTGTGTGTGTGTGTGTGTGTGTGTGTGTGTGAGAGAGAGAGAGAGATTAACACACCACACACTCCACAGTTCCGCATCCAAACACAGCCCAATTTTACTCATTTTAGTAATGTTTATTTACTTACGCTTTAGACTTATTTTTATTTATTTATTATAATATACTGCTATAATGTATATTATATATCAGCTTGTTATTCACTAAACTGTCACCCTAATCATTATTCTGGTGTATTATGTGTGATTTCACAACTTTTATTAATTAAACATATATAAATTAAGCAGTGCTGTCTCGGAGGGCCGAACTAAAAGCGTCCGAAAGGAAGAATCTTCAGAATCTACACGCTAGTGACGCCTGCTGGTCAGAACCATAAGTACGTATTATTTTGGGGTTTGTCTGTCAGCACCATAGATATATATATATATATATAGATCTATAGATATCTATGGTCAGCACGCTCTTCTTCTTCATGCTGCGTTTATATATCCACATTCAGAGACGCGTGAGGTTTTTTTTACTAAAAAAAAAAGAAGCAAGAATGACATACAAACAACATCACATTAAAGAGCAATAAAATCTGTGTTCAAAAAGTGTTTATGATAACAGTACATTGGGCAATAATTAAAACAATAAAAATGTCACTGGGAAAAATAACATTAAAACACTGTATTCAGAGTATTTATTAACATTAGCAGCCTTGAGCAGGTTCTCTGTTAAAATAATTTATTTTCCATTAGATGATACCCTATTATATGTGTAATATTCCAGTTTGTCGTGAAACATTATGCAAGTTAGCCGTTTGAGAAACATTGTGATGTAAAATGACTTAAAAGTGTATTATTTAGATTTTCTCCCCCAGTATTTCAAAGGGACTGAGCTGTTTCTGACCTGAGGACCAAGGATAAAATGTTGGAGTTAAAGGCAGAGAAAGCAATGAAAAAACTTCATTTAATTGAACGTACATTAAAATGACATTACATCTATATGTTACAGTTATACCAGCCTACATTAATGTTATAATTGTTAACAAACAAAATCAACCAAAGAGTGTGAGATTTCAAAATTTCTTTAAAAAAATTAACTTTTTCAAAGCCTGACTAAATAACTGGAGACAAAGTATTTTTTTAACGCAGGCCCTCCTCCATTCACCGACATTAGTTATGATTTATGATTTTTCATTTAGTCGGGGATCGGCTGAATGGATTCAAAAACGGTAAAACACATCTGTATTACTCTAGGGATGTTGGAAAATGAGCCTATTTCCAAAAAAAAGTGGAGTGTTCCTTTAAGGCACTCTTGCCCGGAGAAAGAATGCGGGCGCGTTGACGCATCGCTCCCTGCAGACTGCAACATCCATTCTGTGCCGTAAAAGCACCGCCCAATCAAAAGCTCACAAAACATGACCGACACCCGTTTTCAGCCAGTCACCTCTGGGGCGATCAAATAGGCGACGCCTTCGACTCGTGCTGCACGCTCATATCAGCAGCACTTTCTCCCTGTCAGACTCATGCCTCCAGAGTCAAGACTGTATCCAGAGAGATGAGGAGAGGTGAGTAGCTGCTGGCACTCCGTCAAAATAAGCTAGAAAAACACATCAGAACTTTTATGAAGTAACTGATATGAAAGACTTTGGGCTCGCAGAGACTGGGTTAAGATCCGCTGATGAACAGAGCTCCGTGAGTTTAGTTAAAAGTTAGAGTTTATCAGTCGAATCAGTGTCGAGCGGTGCTGGAAAAGATTTGTCATGTCTTAAAAATGATGCCACGGTTTGTTTGTCTTTTTGTATTTTTGTCGTTGAAATCTAAAGTGGTGTTCAGTAGTGTGATTGTATGTCAAGAGCAAGGACGCGTTTGTGAGAGTTTGTTTTGTGCTTTTACCGGAACGAAGTGCTCAATCGTCGGCAAACACGCGCATTGTGTTAAGAGATGTCGATTATCTCCGACTGAACTGCATGCGTGTGTCCGCGTCTTGATTTATGCTTGATGAACATGGTGTCAGAATGTGCTTATCAAGTTAATATTAAAATGTACAGCGATTCCGATCACCCTCGGGAATGGATGCTGATAATGCTGCTGCTGCTTCGCCTGTGTAGTGTCATGCCAGTAAACACCAACAACTCTCTCTCTCTCTCTCTCTCTATCTCTCTCTATCTCTATCTCTATCAGTCTGTGGCCGGGCATAGATATACAGGTCCTTTTCAAAAAATTAGCATATTGTGATAAAGTTCATTATTTTCTGTAATGTACTGATAAACATTA
>JAUCMR010000107.1:25497283-25507566 GCA_032357425.1 Enteromius argenteus
ATTATTATAAATTAAAAAAGTGTGTCATATTGTTGTGTGTTTGTCAGGAGCTGCTGAAGTGCATGAACATCCTTCAGTGTCTCGTCCTGGATCTCCGGCTCAAGGCTCAGAAAGATCTCGACCGGAAGAAGATCGAGTACTTCGAGGCCAAATGTGAGATTGGTTTACAGAAGATCAGGTACGATCGAGGTATTATTGTGATGTGATATTGAGTGCATCTGCATATTCATGAGGATGAGTTTGTTCCTGCAGGGCCGAGATGCTGGAAGTTCAGCTGGACACCTACACAAGAGACAAGATCGCAGCTCATAAGAAAATTAGGTGAGTGACGCCAGCATTCATTTAAAAACATTCACTTTAATTTAACTTGATGTACTAAAATAACTAAAACTGAGATAAAAATGTATATACAATAAAACGATATACAGTAAACTAAAGCATAGCAAAATGACTAAAACTAAAAACATAATAAAAATATTAATATCTATAATAGTATCTCAACTTTAATTAATACTTAAACTCAAATGAAGTTAAAATTAGAAAATAAATTTGAACTACAACAGAAATGAAAATAAATTAAGCCTAATCAGAAATTATGGAAACCCTCTGTTAAAGGTTACTCCTGGTCATATTTTGCAGTCTTCATCAGTGCAGTATTTTTAAGGAAAGTCAGTTATAATGGTGTTTTATATATTATCTGTTCTGTCTTGAGTCAGGTGTACATACACACACTGTTTCAGAGTCATCAGTGACTGTAAGTGTCTGTGATTGTCTTCAGGGAGAAGCTGAGAGCGGAGCTGAACTCCTCAGAGCTGGACAAACAGACGCTGGAGTCTAAGCTGACCTCCTTCCAGATCTACGGAGAAGAGTTTGAGGCTCTCGCCGAGGAATATTCAAGACTACAGCAGGAAATCTCCACCAAATCCTGGGCTCTGAAGGAATTCTCCTCATGAACTACAGAATCAGCTCAGCACTGAAGCTAGTGTGCTGTAATGCTACTCAAACCTGACCAGTTAATGTTGTTTATTTAATGATTAACCAGTTCCAATCAACAAGACCAAGTTTAGTCACAATTTACTGTCAGCTTCTGTATTAAAAATAAATTGAAGACAAATTGAACTTTTTTCTTGATGTTGTTATTATTACTACCACTGATATCTGTATATAGTATAATTAGATTTGTAGTTTTTAAACTGAGCTATTGAGTGATGTTTTAGGAACTTGTTTTAAGACAACTCTGCTGTTTAAACATGTAGTCATATTATATCAGAATTCAGAAAGTTTGATTCCAGTGCATTTGATCTGCTTCTGGTCCAGAGAAATGAGCTTGTTTAGTTTTTCCTTTAATTTACCTGTGTTAAGGAGTATGAAATGATTTATTTTAAGATGTTATATCCTCTGGAGGGAAAAAACACAGAATAATATTATTTTTTCTGTCTGCACAAAGTATAAATCGTGCGAACCACTTAAAGCTTGATGATTTAGGACATGACTTATTTTGTGACAGGTCTTCTCACTGATAACTGAGAGGGACTGAAAAACAGTGGATTCTGGGCCCATTGCACTGAGAATCAGATTGTGTGAAATAAACCTGTAAAAGAAAAATCCTAGAACACCTCGAATTTATATCAAATGATAAAGTCAAAACGAGTGGAAACATTTAAATATCTGGTTTGATATGTGGATAAAAGCATAGATGAAACTGATAATTAATGTAGAATATCCTGTGCTGTTTTAATGTGCCATTAAACTAATAGAATAAGAAGATGTTTATTTTTATTATTGACAAGAATAGTTGCACATGATGTAAACAATTGTACACAAGAGGGGTTGTATACCAGGGCCGGCCCTGGCCAATTTGCTGCCCTAGGCGAGATTTTAGCTGGTGCCCCTTACCTCACAAAATAGGCCTGAAGAGCAGGTCTGTAGATAGCAACCACTAAGAGCAGTGATGGAAACTCACGATAAAAGAGTAGATGTAAAGATGACATCACCTGTGTATGCTTAATTTACCTTTAAAAATTCATAAGACCTATTTTTGGAAACGAGCTGGCTGCGGAAATCACACAGAACAGAATGAAATGTTATTATTTCATATTAAGTAAACATTTAATAATGCAGTTGCAAACAAGGTCATTGATATGACAAAAAATAAGAAACACAAAAATAATATAATTAATGGCGCGATTTCAATATTCATCAGAATCCATTTTTAGGTGTTTTGTAGATTTAAAAAAAGGAGGTGACATGTAGCCAGGTATGGTTTTCCATACTAGGAATTTGTGCTCTGTGTTTAACCCATCCAAGTGCACACACACCCGAGGGGCAGTTGGGGAAAAGGTGCCTTGCTCAAGGGTCTCACCTCAGTCGTGGTATTGAAGGTGGAGAGAGAGCTAGTTATTCACTCCCACCACCCACAATCCCTGCCGGACCTGGGACTCGAACCTGCAACCTTTGGGTTACAAGTCCAACTCCCTATCCATTAGGACACGACTGCCCTAAAAGGCTGAAAGTACGTAAGAATTTGTACGTTTAGATGCTGAAAATACATCAGTATTGTACGTTTTAGTGCCTGTAAAAACGTAAGTAAATGTACATTTTATAGAACAAAATTTTACGCAAAATGCGAACTAATTATCATGAAATCACAGCCCAGCATCACACTTAAAATAAATAAATTGTATATGTTAGGAAAATAAGCTAAGCAACAGAAAATAAAGAACCAAAATGTGACTAAGGGCAAAATCACACATGAAGGCAACTGAATTGGTTTTGTTTCCTTTCTGCATGCGGTGGAGGAAATCAAACTGTTTCTCTGAAAACCACAGTGGAAAGAAAAAAATAGCAACCCGTATGAGACATGATGTGTAGACCATTTGTATCACACATGATTAGTGTAATACTTGGCAAAGTATATAGTAAACATTGACAAACAGACATTCAGTAAGTGGTTAAAAGTGACTTGCTGTATGCAGTATTAACTTAAATGCTATTTCATATCTGCAAGTATTGCAATGAGGCAGTTTTCTTTGTGCAAAGGTTTAAAGTAAAAAAACCGGAAATGAACATATCCTGTTTACGCACATCCTGATTTTGCTGAGTTCAACGTGTCTAGGTCAAGAAGTTTTTAATCTCTACACCTAAACCTTATGACTGACACTGACACTGACGTACAAGCACCAAACACTGATTGTAAGACTAAACTTCACAAAAAACTAGAAACTAGTTCTTCAAATCTGACTGGATAATCACAATGTTGTTCCAGGGTCAATAATGATGTTGACCTAGGAACACACTGAACTCAGCAAAATCAGATTCTGCTCCTGTTTACACAAAATACTTTCTGCATTATCAGAATGGTAACATTTAATCATTTAGTAGATGCTTTTCTTAAAGCAACTCACAAATGACTGTTTTTTTTAATTGCCTAGACTTGAGGCACACTTAGTGAAACATTCACTCGCACCTAATCTCTGCATTACATTCAAAACCAACAACTCTTTTCTTTCATTTGGGAAACACAGCAATTTAAATTGAGAGTCAAATTTATTTCTATATAATAAAATAGTTGTGACTTCACCTAAGAAACTTGGCATGTGTTTGCAAAGGTTTGCCTTTAGAGCAACATTGCATTAGCTTGCAAAACATAACTCTATGTGAGCAAAGGTTTCTTGGTTGTAAAGAAACACTCGAGGCTGAACACAAACTTTCTAAGGGGAAAGCAAACACAGTGTGAGGTGAACACAAAAATATATTGGATAAACACAATACTTTTGTGAAGGAACATGAACTTTACTGCATTTCTTGGTGGAACGAAAATTAAGTGAACTCAAAGAACGTAAAACATCTGTGATTTAACACAATGTTTTATTTAACAAGAGTTTAAGACAAGCACAATAGAGACAGAGACAGACAAGCAGACAGTTGATCTGAGGAAAATAGAAATAAAAAAGGAATAAAACGTAAAAAGATCATTGCAACTGATGGAAAATTTAGATGAGAAACAAATCTGTTTGTGGTTGTGACAATTTACATTAAAGCTACCACCCAGTACCCAGAAATGTAATATATTATTTTACAGTGTAGCCTAATTACAGTACATGAACTAACAGGAGATCAAAATGTCATCAAGCCATAAACACTAAAAACAGGGATGAACATGATGTTGATAATATGGTGAAATGAACATTTCTCACTGAAAACAGTTTTCTTCATTGTTACTGATTCATCAGCTGTCCTGTCTGCTCTTGTTCATTGCTGACCGATAGATTTGTCATGCCTGCTTGAAGATAACTCAGAACATCTTTATTTGATTCTTCCGCTTCAGCGTTTCTTCTCATCTCCTCCAGCTCTTGGGCCCAGTCTTCTTTCCCAGCCTCCTTCACTCTGGGGATGAAGAAGCTGAGATGCTTAAGAGTGAAAGCAGAGTCTGGTTTTAATGCGATCTGAGACAGCTGCTTGATGGTCCTGTAAGCGTTGAACAGAAGAATTAAAATTTGGTCCTCAATCTCCTGCAGGTCTTTGTCAAGTTTATCCTTTATATTTGCAAAGGTCTTGGAGTTCTTTTCAGCTTTTTCAAATTGTTTAATGTAGTTGTCAAATTCTACCTTTATGCTGGAGTTTTTGATGATGTATTTATAGTTTTTTTTGACGTGTTGGCTGTGATGACACTTCCCTGTGCACACGGTGCAGAAGCCGTTTTTCATGACTTCACATTGGCTGGGATTAGAAGCCCACCAGCAGCCAAACTCATGGCAGTTTTCCTCACAGACGGAGCAGGTCGTCGCCTTCCTATTCTTCCATGATGCACTGTCAGTGGGAGCCTTCAGTTTCACAGTCTTTTTTAACTTAAAGGTAAAGTTTTTACACTCTTCAATATTTTTCTTGTTTTGTATCATTGCCTTTTGAACCTCAACTTTTTCAGACTTTTTCAGCTCCATCTCTTGAATTTGCAGCTGTAAGTTGCAGACGAATGCTTCGAATCGAATTCGCTCAATCAGGACATGTGAAGTCAACTCTAAACTTCTTCTGTTCTTTATGTCCAGAGACTGAAGAAATTCCTTCATGTCATCCATGCTGTCTTCCCAAGCTCCTTTTTGAGCACGGATGTAACGTCTCTCAGAGTGACGGGCATCAGCTTGCCGATTGTTGAATAAGAAATAAAGAGGTTGGCCACTTTTGTCTCGTCTGCAGGGGATTCTAGCTTTATTAATAGCACCAAGAACGTTTTTGGGTTCCATACCATCAGCGTGTGTGATTAAAAACACAATGTTGTTCACAATATCTTTTCCAAACAAAGACAGAACTGAACTGATAATGTACCGCTGTCTGTTTGAAAGACGGTTCTTAGATGCTTGAATCACAAAACACACAGCGTCAATTTCACGAACTCCATCATTGCTCTGAAACAGAACGGCCAAATTCTCAGCAACCTCCATGTCTTTTTCCAGTCCTCTAGTGTCTCCATAGCCTGGAGTATCAATGATGGTGAGAGATACAGGTTTCTTTACAGGAAAGACCTCATACATGGTGATTTCAGAGGTTTGTGATTCTGTTTGGTCTCTGGCTGCTTCTTCTGTGATTTCAAACCATATTTCCTCCTCAAACTTCACGTCCAGTATGTAGTTGACCATGGTGTTGATGAGAGTCGTCTTGCCAGCGCCAGTTTCTCCCACCAGCAGAACAATTTTGTTTTGTTTACTAGTGTCTTTTACACCATAAGTCCATTTTCTGACTTTCCCATATTCATCAAGCACTCTTCTCTCTGTACTTAGACAGAATCGTTTTGGAGAACCTCTATAAATCAGAGATGGTCTGCGTGGTGGAATACTTGGCTGACTGTAAATTAAAAGATGGAGGCAAATGTCAGTAATTTGAGTAGAATCAATTCAAACACCCATCAAAATGCAGACATTTTGTGTTGAACTTAAAAATTGACACATTGATTTAATAATGTGGTGCTCATCAGTGTTGGGGAAAGTTACTTTTAAAAATAATGCATTACAACATTGCGTTACTCCCTAAAAAAGTAACTAATTATATTACTTTTCATGGAAAGTAATGTGTTACAGCACCTCGTGTTACTTTCAAATTACTTTTATTATTTTTATTATTGGAATGCAAAAGCACATTCAGTTTGAACTTGATATTCATAGCTCATGTTTTCTGCAGTTAAAACCATGAGATGCAGGTCAGTGGTCTTAAAACTGTAAGGAGATGCATTAGTAATAATTATTATTAATAATTTCTACTTGACCCACTGTCACGTGTTTTGTGTAGACTCCTTGTCTTTTCTTTGGATTTTTATTTTGAAGTGTTTCCTGTGCTTCATTTGTAGATAGTTTCTAGTGTTTTCCCTTAATTAGTCTCCCCAGGCATGTCTAGTTGTCTCGTTATCTTGTCAGCTTGTTACCCCCTTGTGTTTACTTGTCAGTTGTTGAATGTATTTAGATGTAAGTTATTCTGCAATGGTTGTCGAACTTGTTTTGTTTAAGCTTGTTTTATCCTTTACAACTAAAAGCAATGTCAATTTAAATGTCACACAAGAAAACCATATTGCATCTTGTCATTCTGATTCATGGTAGAAAGCCCCCAAGGCACCATCAGAAGGAACAGACGTCATCTTGTTCCAACACTGGACACCGAACCATGTGCTGAAAGTTTCCCAGAAACTGGTGATCAAACAGAAGAAAAGGGGCGGCGGAGGGATGCAAAATAAATCGAGATGTCGGATATGCGGAAGTAAGCTCTATTTAAAGAGAGGATAATTTGGTTGTGATAGGATGATCAGGTAATATTAGGAAATCATTGTCAGCTGTGCTTAGCCGATCGTACATGCTCCTCCCGAAACTAGTTTATTCCTAAACTTCATACTAATACATTTCAGAGGCCTAATGGGGGGGTTTTCACATTTAGTGAGTTAAAAAAAAAAAAAAGTTAAATGTTACATAGAAAAAATTGTAAGAAAAAGAACAAATGACTAGTTTAATGGGGAAAAATAGCCTATAACTCAAGAAGAATTAAAGATATTGTAATAAAATTTTAAATTCAAGTTTCTTAATAATCTTTTCTTTTGGAATCTTCACTTTCAAGGCTCTAAATCATTCAGTCTCAACAGTTTGGCCCATTTACCCTTTTTCTTTTTTAAAGTGCCAAAAGGCTCGAGTCAGAGTGAAAATGAGTCAGAAACAAGACAAACTTCGCTAAGATTTGGGTAACATTAGTTAATGTATTAACTAACATGAACAAACAATGAACAATACCTATAGTATTTATTCATATTTGTTAACATTAGTTAATAAAAATACATTCATTCATTGTTCCATTAACTAATTAACTAATGTTAACAAACAACTTGTGATTTTAATTATGCATTAGTAAATGATGAAATTAACTTTAAGATTAATAAATGCTGTAGAAGTGTTGTTCATTCTTAGTTCATGTTAACTAATGCTTTTTAACTAATGTTAACTAATGAACTTTATTGTAAAGTGTAAAACAATAAAGTAAATCTTTTACTGTCCTGTAACAGCGTGTGAATTTTCACTCACTTGTTATCCATGGTAGGCATTAGACTAATTTCTCTGCTTCACAGAAGACTTTCACCGTCCTTCTCCAGTCTGCTTAGAGCAAAACAATTCATTAGTTTACTTAGAATGTGACAGATTTAAAATTATATATATATATACAGTACTGTGCAAAAGTTTTAGGCAGGTGTGAAAAAATGCTGTAAACAAAGAATGCTTTCAGGTGATTGTTTATTTTTTGTCAATTTACAAAATGCTAAGTGAGTGAACTAAAGAAAAATCTAAATCAGATCAATATTTGGTGTTACTACTACACTTGCACCAAGTCAGGGATAGGATTATAGTCAGGTGTATGATCAATTATACCAAACAGGTGCTAATAATCATCAATGTCACACGTAGGTCATGAACTGAAACAGAAACAGCCAAACTCTGCTACCAAGGTGAGGTTGTGAAAGACACCATGCACAGCAACAAGACACAAGGGGTCTTTGTAGAAAATGATGCATTTGAAAGAGGTGGGGCATAGATAGAGGAACAACAATAATGTACAGAATTTGAAAAATAATGTGTTTTTTGAACATTAAAGCCATCATTCTGTTACACCAAATACACAAAATAATGATCTTTAAAATAGTATTATGTCCCCTTTAAAGGAATATGCACCGAAATGTCTCGCTGTAAACTGACAGTTTAAAAGAGAAATTATAACTAAAGTATGTTATAGACTTTTCATGAAGACCCTGAAGAATCATATCAACTTGTGGAAAATGTCAATCAGATGACCTCTTAAAAGAACTTTTAATTTCATGAAAACCAGTACGAAAGTTACTGATGTATTGGAAAAAGCAAGAATGTGAGATTATATCAGAAAAATGTTACTGAATGAACATATTATTAGTCATTTTTAAATAGCAACATATATCAAATGCAGTTCATTGATGTTTTCTGGCGCTTCAGATGTCTAATCGTGGTAACACGTTTGTATTCAGCACTGACCAGGAAGTCACCACAATAAGATTAAACCAGATCATATTTATTGTGTTAAAATTTCATTAGGAATCAGGTATTTTATTTAAAATGATATTCTTACAACACAACTTACAATACAGACTAGCTTAGTATCTTTGGTGTAAAGAATGTTTAGACTGTTAAAAACATCTGGGGAAAAACACCCCTGTACCCACCCAAACAAAAGCAAATGGTACTGATCTCAGCTCTGGAGGTATTTACAAAAATGCACTTACGCGGTTACACTTTAGAATAACAGGCCGTTGTTAACAAGTAAGTATGCAGGAAGTAATAGTTCTACATTAACACTTAACTTAATACTATTAACTAATAGAGAAGTAAGATTAACTAAGCAATAATTAATAGCACATTTAAGACAAAGGTAGTTCCTTATTAGATATTTGATAACTATTAAATAAAAAATTCTAATTGAGAACTACTTGTAAACTATAACAAATAAAGAATAACCAGTTAGTTACTGATCACAACAGTAACGTCTCAAAAGTGAACAACTGGGTTCTTAGTGGAAACTCATTTGTGAATTTTATTTCCCCCAAATAATTCAGCTACAGGTTGAAACTGTGCCTACTCTTACCTAAGGATGGGTGTACTCTGTCTATTTCAAACTTAAACATAAAATAATAATAACAATCATTAATTGCTTAAAAATGTTAATAATTAGTGTGATCCTGACAAGCTCAGATGTATCCCAAATGGTTAATGTCAGATATAGGCATACCGAGTGCCCTTAACAATGCCAATATCTCTGGCTATCGTCCATACATCATCTTTAGACGCCCCCACCTCCATCAGAATATTTGCGGGTGTCTTTCTGTTTTGTTTCGGTGCATAATACTGCTTCCTAAATTACCCCCAAGTATCCAATTGCAGCTTAATGAAAAAAAAATGCATGCCTACTTGTAAACACTCCAATACACGTTCACATAATTCCCCAACCTTTTGCAGTCCTGACTGAAGTGTTGCGTCCTAATGAACGATGCGCTGAAAGCGGAGAATAATCGCCTCAGCAGCTCAAACACAGGTTTAGGCTCGACCTGAACGCGTTGAAACGGAGGAGACCTCTGTGATTCTAGCGCGCGCTCTTCTCGTGGTTTTCACTTCACCTGTGGTCACGCCCGGATGCTGTATGTCTGCTGAAACATGGCATGGTTTTGCACAGGAAAACCTCTCAGAAATACTTGCAATAGCTTATATGAAGGGACGTTTCTAGGATTTGAAAACACCAGGGGCTAATATATTGTGCTTTAATAACCCCTGCCTTCGGTTTTTCGAGTGTATGGTTTGTAGACAGGGATTGAAATGAACTTTTTCAGTTCATTTAAGTGTCCGAAGTTTAAAATCATTGGTGTCCCCGCATGTCAATCACCGTTTGGCTTTAACGCATGTTATGTCCATTCTGTGCTAAACTGACCGTTTTGCTGTCACGCTCGAGGGCTGTAAGGATTAAGTCACGTGGTGTGTGCTGCTGAAAGAGGTGTGAACTGAACTCACGCGTGCGCGCGACCGATGATGCGTAAAATTAGCGAATTTTAGGATTTATTACTGTAACTAAAATCATATCGTTCATACTGTATTCCCTGCTGCTGTAGCGTTAGCAGTTAGATTAAAATGCTATGCATTTAGCCCAACGTCTGTTTTATATTTATAAAAGTTCTTTTTTTTCCTCATTAATGTACACACAGCACCCCATATTGACAGAAAAACACAGAATTGTTGACATTTTTG
>JAUCMR010000107.1:25507666-25527149 GCA_032357425.1 Enteromius argenteus
GAGTGTGTTTGTCGCTGCAGTAACACCACGTTCTCTCGGTTTTTCTCCTTAAGGCTCTTGGCTCTCTTCTGTTCGGCGTCCAGCAGTTCAGGAAGTTTGGAAAGCTTCACACTCCTGAGACCCTCGCTTTCATTCTCTGAGAAAACAGATGGAGTCAAAACCATCCTAATATCCCATCATTCAGCACATCACGGCTCAGCGGAGGCGATCAGTTTACCTCGCTCCGGCTGATAGTATGTCAGGACACTGACGGCCTTCTTCTTCAGATGCTGCAGAAGCTCTGATGACAGCCTCTGCTTCATCTCCACCAGCTCCTGAAGAACAAACATGAAAGATCATTCACTGCATCAGCAGACCATTAAAGCACAGTTCTGTACTCACACCTGCTGAAACCATCAATACAATACAATTAATATCATTTATATACTATTAGTTTTTATTAATATGTCAAATTAGCTTTCATTTTGTGATGTGATGTGAAGGACCTGTTCAGGAGGCATTTGTCTCTGGACTCTCTCTGCAGTCAGTCCCAGAATGCCGCTGTGATCTTCACTGCTCTCAGAGCTGACATCCATCTGTTTCACACACTGAGCCACCATCAAACACTGCTCCAGCGTGCTGTAGAACTGAAAACACCGTCACACACGCTGCTGAAGTCTTCTGGAGCATTCACAAACAAAACATGATCTGTTCACTCCTAACAAACGAGTCTGTCTCCTCATCGCTGTCATGAGATCTCAGTGTTCTTTAGTCTGTTGTGCTGCTGTAATAACTCACGTCTGCTCTATACTCATTCAGACACACAGCAGAGTCTCTGTACCTTGTCCTCCGCTGTCGGAGCGCTGGAGGCTTTACTGAAGCGCTTCTCCTGGACCATTTCTCTCAGACATCGATGAACGCTCTCCACACGCAGCCAACTCAACCTCTGAGCGTGCAGCTCGCGCTCGGCCTGCAGAAACACAGCAGAGATATCAGCCCCAGCTACAACTAGAGCTATACAACCATTCTGCTCATTCACAAGAAGCTGCAGCACAGTTAAATATAAATATTACTATAACAGTTCATTACAAACACTTCACAACTAACTGAATAAGTGTAGGCTGAAACAATAGAATTAATAAATAAAACCTAAAACTGAACTGAAGTGAACTTACAAAATAAAAATGTTACAATTTGAACTGCATATAAAAATTCAATTAAAATAATTAAAGACAAAGGCAAACAACTAAATTACTAAAAAATAAACTAAGTGTAAAAATCTAAATAAATAAAAAATTAAATGATATAAAAACCTAATTTAAAATATTAAAATCCACATTAATAATAACAGTGTTTCTCAGCATCTGTTTAAATCACAATTCCTTCTTTCAGATGTAATCTACACACATTTTAGCACTTATTGTGATAAATAATCCGCAGAATGTATTTAAATATGACAAAATATGTTAAACAGAGACTATGAAGATGGTTTATAATATAATATGATACACTTTGTTATGAAACAGTAATCACTGAAGAGGCTAAATAGTGATGAAGCCCAAAATATTCCCTTTCTCTGATATATTCATCTCATTAATGAACACGGCAGAGGATTTCATCCGAAGTAAGCTACACTGTATTTAAGGTAAGGCTCGTGCTCTCAGCAGGAGTCGAACCCTGTTCCCTGTGTTGCGAGCACACTCTCTAGTGTCTGTGGTTCTGAAGTGTGCTGGACCTTCTCTCTCTCCCTCCTGAGCTGCTGTGTGAGTCCGGTTCGGTCCACATGCTGCGACAGAGTCACCAGTAACTTACAGAACCCTGTGTTCTGGATCAAATCCTCCTCGGAGATCTGACACAGAGCAAACTCTGCTAGAACTGAGAGAGAGAGACACACTCATATTAATCCCTCCATCAGCATCAGAAGAAGAAGAGCAGCTGAGAGAAGAGCACACCTTGATGACGTAAAGAGTCTCCTTTCCCGAGATAACACGACACCGACACTGGATCTGTTCTCTCAGACATCACTCACAGCTAGAGAGGATAGAGAGTAATAATTAAACTCAATTATCTGTCCCTAATGAGGGATTATTAATTAGAATATTATATAATATATAACTCAAGTTCAGTCGCGCTGTTACTTTGTTGACATCCTCTTTTCTGTTTTATTTTACCGCGAACGCTGATGATCCACTGCGCATGCGCTACTGTCAGCTGATTGGTTCACAGCCTATAATGACGTCGTTTGATCTCTCGGGTTAAACCAATGAGGTTCAGCCATTGATCCCCCATGAAATTATAAAATAGAGCGTTACACTGTTAACAGTTAATAAAACCTGCTTATAATTTATGATTTGTTTTTTGTTATTTTTTAACATTGTTGCATTTAACATGTTTTCGGTCTTTATGATCGCACAATGAACACGATTCTTATAATGCAATATAATTCTCATATCTTGCCATTTTACTTATATTACTTTACTTAAAGTGGACAAATATCACTTATAAGTAATAATCCTGCTAAGAATTAATGCTGTTCATAAAAAAAAAAAAACTACGATAAACCATTGGCTTTTTTCAGGATACCATTAAAATATAATCATAATAAATAAAGCGCTGTTGAAAATAACTCTGCAACTCGTTATTGTATATAATTGGGAATATATTTTTATTTAAATTTTTATTTCCTCCGCACTTTTAGAGGTGGCGCTGTGGCACGGAAGTGACGCTCGAACAAAAGCAACGTCAACTTCCGCTGAGGCTGCGCACAGCTTTGTCCAGCTGTTAGCATTTTAGCGTTTCTTGTGTTTTGTTGGTTGTTGAGATGGATGTGGTTCTGTATATAGTAGCCGCGGTGATTCTGCTGGTTCTGATAGTGTTTGCTGTGAAGGTTCGTGGACGGACTGAAGAAGGTGAGGGGAATATAGACATAATAAACACATTAGTGTTGATTGAAGCTAATATTAGTTTCGCTAGCTGCTCGAGACACCGTCAGAGTTTGGTCTTCTTGCAGTCACTGCATTAAAGAATGAAACCAGTACAGTGTGTGAAACATAGCAAAAACACTGTTTCACGACTGTATATAAAATCAATAAAGCTATAATCTGAAAAAAGATAATAATATTTAGAGATTTTTACAGTTGGTTCGATACCTTTATCTCCAACTGTGTTGTAGTTTAATGGATTCCTGTAATTTCATACATTAAAAGTGGTGTAATTATTATGAATAAATAATTATTAAAAACACCTAAAATGATAATTCCAAAAATGGAGTCTTGTGCCATAACAGGTATGTTTTTCTGAACATTTACCTATTGGTTTTATAGTACAATATCATGTCATTTAATTGTTTAATTAATTCATATGGTTATTTATATTTTTTTAAATGAAGCCTTGTGCAACGTAAAGGACATATATGTATGTCTATCTGACTTAATTCGGGCTAAAAACATCCTAAAAGAGTCCTAATCTATATAAAGCCAAACGTCAAACATCAAACTAACTTTACTGCAGTTTAAGAAAGTCAATACATCACTTGCTTTCGTATTGTTCCTGACTTGATGCCAAAGCAAGTTATTAAAGTATGATCTAAAATAAGTTCAGTATGTCCTTTTTGGACCCACCTTTGAATATTATTAAAAGAACATCAAACTGGGGTCTGTCAAAAAGTGAACAGTCAAAATAAATAATAATAAAAATAACTGCATGAACACTGGGTATTAAATTCATATTCAAATAATAAAACTTAAAGAAAAGATAAGTCACCTAAATAAATAAATAATAATAAATTGTGTACATTCTTAGTTTTTGTTATTATTATTATTTTTAATTTTAATGGTGCATCTAGTATTAATTCATTTTTGTATTTTATCTATGCTTTCTTTTATAATAATAATAATAATAAAAACCTTGCTGCATGTACTTTAAGCTGACTGAGACTTGTGACAGCACTGCTCTTTTGTTGATTTTGATTGCTTCTGTTGTCCTCACTTGTGAGTCACTTACTAAGTGAGTAAATGTATATGTTTTACCAAGCTAAGCTAGCGTGAAGTGTGGTTTTATACATGTGTACAGCAGCTCTTTAGATGTGTGAATGACTCACAGCTCTTGTGTTTGTGTGTGTTCTCCAGCAGCTGATGGTGAGGATGGTCAGAATGTGTCGGCTCGAGCTTCGGTCCGTCCCCAGCCGGCAGAGGAGCGTCCAGCAGGAATGCCTCGCCGCCGCAGGAACCTGCACAGCAGGATGACCGCCCAGCGCGCACAGAGAACGTCAGACAATGGTACACACTTAATAATATACATTTAATTTGATGCAAAGTTAATTTTAGGGATCATTCATCAAGGCTGAACACTACAGTTTCATTCAAGCACTGCTCACTTTCGACCAGTGCTGCTTCTATATCATCATCTTTTTTCAGACCAGGGAAAGGACAAATACACATTTAAGCATTTATTTTACTATCTGTTTGTGTCTCTAGATTTTACTTCCAATTTGTATCTTTTGGTTGTTGTTTTTGTGCTTCTATTCACGTTTATCATAAGAACATTCGATTCCTAAAAACATCTGTCTCTTGTCAGTATTTTCTGATTTATGGAGTGATCAAAAGAGAAACCCGAAATCCAAAGATCCTGACTCATTTCTGTTCTGGAATGTATGCAAATTAGTGCACATTTAAACAGCTAATGACTTGTTTACGTATTTAAACCGTATTTCAGAATAGTTGTCTTATTAAACTGTGAATAAAAGGTACGGGTGATTGTGTATCCAAAGAACACTTAGGTTTGTCAGTAATCTCTGAACTGTCTCTCTCTCTCCTCAGAGGACAGTCCCGTGGAAGCGCAGGAGAATCAGGAAGACAGACAGCCGTCTGAAGAACGTCCTCAAGCCGCTGGTAAAGTCGGAGCAAAGAAACAGAAGAAGCTGGAGGAGAAACAAGCACGGAAAGCTCAGAGAGAGGTTACCACACACCCGTTACATCTCATCTTTGACCTGTATCAGGAGTCTGCTTATTAATGTGTGTGTGTGTGTGTGTGTGTGTTTTAGGCCGAGCTGGAAGAGCGAGAGGAGAGGAGGAAGATGCAGGAGCTCAGAGATCAAGAGAGACAGAAAGAAGAGGAGAAAGAGAGACTGCAAGAGCAAAAACAGGTAATTTTCACTAGTGGTTGATCGATACATCGCAAAGGTTATAGGTGATGAAAACAGAACTTTATTTTGACAGAGATTCTGATCTCCATCTTTAATCACTCACCGTCTTTAACACTTCTACTAATAATTAAAAGGCAACCGTTATAATACATGTTCATAAAGTACTAAACGCCGCATCGAGTCAGAGTGTGTGTGTTTGTAACTGTGTAATGGTGTTACATTTGTTGCAAAGTTCATTTTAGGGTCATACCTGGTTCGTTCATTAAGACCGGACACTGCTGGAAAACCAGGGTTTTATTCATGCACTGCTTGGCTTTGCTTCTGTGCCGTGTCTTCTAGTGGCAGGGTTCCCACGCTTCTTAAAAGTACTTGAATATCAGACAAATGGATTCAAGGCCTAGAAAGTACTTGAAAACAAAACAAAAGCCCTTTCCCAAAACGCTATAAATCTATTTTAATAGTTTTTTACAGAGACCCATACATTTTGTTAATATTCAGTTTATCCTATGTTGGACTGCATCGAACGAATTCTGATTGGTCGAGAGGACATATCGCATTCAGACTAAAAACAGGTTCGGCGTTTATAACGTTTTGGAAAGAAACTGCATCTTGACGTACATTTTAAACAAGGAAATATAGCGGTTTGGCATGAAACGTTAATGGAGCAGTTAATGGGTTCAATACACAGCAAAATGGCTTTTTTTTTTTTTCAAATATTAAAAGTGCTTGAATTTAATGTTAAATAAATCTTGGTCTGTAGAATTGTGCAACTTTAAAACTTTGCGTTGTCAAAGACAAAATGAAATGGCTCTAATAATTGGTTTGGAGTTAATGTAGCATAAGAAAAACCCTTAGCAGGTGAGCTGATGCACAGCCCCAAATTAGGCTACTTTGACGCTCTTTGTGTTTTTCATGTTCGTGGGTTGAAGCGAACCCAATAACGTTAGCCCCTGGGATGCGACTTTTATAAGGAGAAACCCCGCCGAAAACATAGTTTACCCCACACAAATGTGATTTTCAACCAGAATCCCCCAGAACTCCATTTTCTAATTGTTTTTCTAAATATTAATAAATAAATAAAGATTTACATTTTGTGCATAAATGGCTATGCGTGTATTATTTACTATTTTTAAATGAAGTTATGTTTCTGTATAGACTGAATGGGCTTTATATCAGTCAAGCTGCTCTAAAAGTTAAAACTCCGAGGTCAAGGACTAGTTTTGACGTGTGTCAGTGCTGCCAGGAAAGACGTGGTTAAATAAGTGTAAAGGTTCTTCACAGCAGCGTGTTCCTCTCTTTCTCAGGAGGACGAGTTACAGCGGGCCAAAGAGGAGCAGGAGCGGAAGGAGGAGGAGGAGTACCAGCGTCTGAAGGAGTCTTTTGTGATCGAGGATCAGGGAGAAGCAGAAGAGCTCAGTGAACAGGAGGTGTGTCTCTACTCCTGCGCGCTCTCCTCGTCTGACCTCCTTCTTCTGCGCTTCACGTTATCTCATGTTTATGTGTTTTTCAGTCTCGCAACCTGCTGCAGGAGTTCATCCAGCATGTCAAGGTATGCATTCAGATTATAGCTGATGAATGAATATTTGTGAACGGAAACAACTGTCCCAGGTTTAAAAAAGATTACTTCCCTAATGTCACTGCTTGTAGTACACTTGAGTGAACTAGTGTATGAAAGATGGTTCAACCATGTGTATTTTTTAAATGCAAAGACAGTTTGGTAAAAGCTCATTTTAGGTAATATTCACAGTGTTCAATAACAGTACAGATGAGTACACTTACATGATCTTAAGTTTGTCTTAAGAAGCTCCAAAGAATAATTGTAACAAAATAAGTGCACGAAAATAAAGCAGTTTAAGAATGGAAGTGTACTTTTTTTGAAAATATTTTTCAAAATTATATATAATTATATATATATATATATATATATATATAATTATAAATAAATAAATATATACTTGATAAAAAAGCAAATTAATGGATGAATGGAAGACATTTGTTTTTTTAATAATAACAATATACATATATAAAATGTATATATAAAAATTATAAAGCTATAATTATATAAATGGCAAATTAATGGATGAATAGAAGGCATTTGTTTTGGGTTTTTTTTAAAGATGCTTTTTATTTGGAACTTATGAATTTGATAAAATTAATGAATCAGTCAAAAAGACTAAAGACAGTCAAAGTAGTGATAGAAAATATATAGTCGTAAAACTAAAATTACGTACAAAAGAAGTTCTGTTTGGATGAGTCAAACTTTGCTTTTCAAAAAAGATTATATAAAAATAATGCATGATTTACCCAGGAATTGCTTGAAAAAGTATAGAACTGTATGGAGTTGAATTTAATTTAGTAAAATAGGTATTGTTTAGATGAATTATTTATTTATTATTTATTTATTTATTTATTATTTATAGATGATTACCTGTCACAGCTGTACGTCTCTTAGAGAAAATAGTGTCGTTTTGTAACGATGTTTCTCTGTTCAGAGCTCTAAAGTGGTTTTGCTGGAGGACTTGGCATCCCACTTCGGCATGCGCACACAGGTCGGTGTTCATAGCTGACCTTTGACATTTGAATGTGTTCTGGGGCTTGTAGATGATTGTTGAAATGTGTTTCTGTGTGTCAGGATGCTATTGCCAGACTCCAGGACCTGATAGCAGACGGCTCCCTGACAGGTACCTGTGTGTGACTCAATATAGTTATACTCTGATGTGAAGAAATATCTAACCATTAAAACATGTGTAAGAGTTTCCTGCTTTGAATAAAACTAGAATACATTAAAAGAGATGGTCAAAAACCTTTCTCCTGGAAAATATTTGAGTTTTTATCAAATATCATTTTAAATGAATGTATAATTTTTTTTTTTCATTTATTTAGTTTGTAAAAATTATATTTTTTAATTATTTTATACAGTTCACTGAAGTATTGTTATTAAAACTATTTTAAATCTTATTTGATCTTGGCATTGAGAGTACTTCCTTTGATATGGTGTAAAATGATAATTAAACCACTTAACAGTACAGTAACTCCTGATTGATGCACTGCATTTCTTTTTATTATTATTATTATTATTAAATATCTTTTTCACTAATAATGCTAATGCTAATGCTAATATTCTATTTTTTTTTTTCAGAAATAAACTAGGTTGCATAAAAGTAAATTAATTTAAAAAAACGCATGAGATTTTCAACTTTCCAAGTAATAAAATACAAAATAATAAATATTATTAATATTCATGTTAATTTTATAATTGCATTCCCTAGTGTTATTTTAGCATCATTAAGATACTTTTATAGTTTTAATGATACTTTGAATCAGTTTTTAGTTTTATATTTTAAAATGAAAAATGAAATATTTATATTTTAATTTTTAAGGTTTAGTAATTTTTTTTTACGTTTTCATTCTTTCTCCTTAAATAGTTTTAATTCCTTTCTGTTTTAATAAAATTTTAATTATATTTATTGTATTTTAGTAAATCGCATTTTAGTAAACTTTTCAGCTATTCCAGCTTCTTTTATCATTTTTATGTCAGTTTTATTGAACTATAATAACCCTGCCACATTTTAAGTAGAATTCACCTTCTGTCTGAATTTAATTGTTGGTATATTTGACATGTCACATTGACATCTTTGATGAGCATCTCACTGCATTATAAGATCATAAGGCATCTTGAGTAGTAAAATTTCTTATTACAGAATGTACAAATGCATTCATTTTTAATTGAATTATAGTGAACATGTTAAACTGGCAGCTGTAATATCAGATGATGTGTTTGTGCAGGAGTGATCGACGACCGAGGGAAGTTTATTTTCATCACGCCGGAGGAGCTGAACGCTGTGGCTCAGTTCATCAAACAGAGAGGAAGAGTCTCCATCTCAGAACTGGTTCAAGCCAGTAACACCCTCATAAACCTGACGCCTGAGATCCAGAGCAACGCCTGAACCTCCTGAATCAACACACACATGCTGTTTCCATTGCAAGGACTTGTAAATAAAGTGGGATGCATATCATTTAGCAGGGCACAGGGCTCATTTCCTACCTAATTTCCCTTATGTCACCCAATAAGAATCATACAGTAGGTATGGATATGTTTAGAATTGTCTCAACCACTTTAAGAAACATCTTGAGGCTGGTTCGTAATACAGAAAAATAGTTTTCAGTGGCAGAGAAGGAGATATTATTTCGTTGTTCTACACACATTTTAAATAGTGTGTCCTCAGTTAAATAAAATCTGCTAAATGCATAAATGTAAACAATAGAATATTTTAAGACTAGTATATTTTTATACTAATATTTGGGTCTACAATATTTCAGTACATTTTGTCAATGTAATGTCTATTAAATGATTTGTAAATCTGAGAATTGGTTTTCACAAACAACTGAAAAAGTCATAATTATTTATTGTTCTAAACATCTCACTGGACTGTCCTGTCGAATAAAAAAAGCACGAACTGCAGTTTATTTTATTGTAGTGGCATCTCAAACAGTTTGAGCTTTTGTGTCTTTTTTCATTTATACATGTTTTGGTCATCTTTTTTTTAGTTCTACCCAGTGTTGGGAGGAGCGGTGTTATTTCTGGCAGGATTTATAATTGTTTGCTGCTTGTTTGGCTTGTGACACTAATTTCCAGATTCTCCCAGAAGTGCAGCTTTTCTTTTCGCACTTTTTTGGTTGGTTTGGTTTTAAAGATTTACTATTAGCCATGGGGCGTATTAGGAGATATATATATATATATATATATATATATATATATAAAAAAATAATAAAAGCAAATATAAAAATAGAAATAAAAAAGTTAAATAAAAACAATAAACTGTTTGCAGAAGTGTACAGACTTTTCAAACATAAACATTGTTTTCTGCTATTGTTGAATTGCAAAATTGAAAACAAAGGCTTCATCATCCCCCACATCATCAGTGGGAAAAAATGAGACCGTAAAAAGGGAGAAATAAAGGAAACCGAGAAAAATGTATAAAATAATTTTATTTTGTTTGTGATTAAATATAATGTAGTTTCTAAATTGTATTCGTCAGCACAGCAGCCATTGCAAAATCACTCCAAAGCCAGTACAACTTTGGAGCCTGAGTCTTACATATTTGATCAGATGTAAATGTGTAGATATCTGTAATTCTGAGATGCAGAAAACAGCACAGGTTGATGTAATACATGCGCTGAGCGGCAGAGGGCGCTGTTTAAGCCGAGGTGCGCATGCGCAGTGTGCTTTATGTACTTCCACATTATTGGTTCAGCCTTTCTCCGGACGCTCCGCGGATTAATCCGATGCGAAGAGCTTTTATTTACTCAGTATTTCAATAACGCGAGGAGCGATTTAAATATAGACCGACTGAGCTTCTTTACTCCGGTCCAGGATGAGAGCGGCAGATTATCGACGCTTTGTTCAGTGCGCAGAATGTCTGAGTGCTTCAATGTGTGTCAAATCATAGCTTTTATAATGTCAGGGATCCTTCGACTGTAACTGTCAAGGTGAGAAACATCGTTTTCTTTCAGTGACGTCATACCGTGCTCGCTGTCAGACTGGCAGTTTTGTTATTATTATTGCATTACATTAGATACCGGGGCTAGTTGTCACATGGTGTCATATATATATATATACACACACACATCACAATGTGACAAACAGCCCCAATGAATGCACTTTAATGTGTGACAGTCACAGGTCCTGAGAGTAATAATACTGGTGTTTCATTGCTCTGTCTCCAGAGGTACACTTTTTATGAGGAACCATAAACAATCAAAGTATTTTTGAAGTCTGTGAATAAGGTGAGAGTGCAGTCATTTCTACAGAAGATCTGCTGATCAGTTTTTCTCTTCTCACGTGCTCTTTGTTTAATTGCATGTGGTCCTCAGATCAGCATGACCCTGGTGTTGACCCCTGCGGCCGTGTGCCAGTGCTTCACGCTCGTGTCGCTGTGCACGTCTATCGCCGATCCCAACTGGATCCAGGTCCAGAACTGCTCCGATTCGAGCAGCAAGCTCATCTACGGCGTGGCCTTCACGCTGCACGCCTATCAGAATCTCACAGACACAGGTACTGGTTATTACTGTGGTCACCCGCAGACCGTCCGAGATCAGGAGGAGTGTGTGTCTTCATCAGGTCTGGAGAAATGTGTCTCAGTAATGGAAGTGAATGGGTGCCGTCAGAATGACAGTCTATCAGAAGACTAAAGATCAAACTAATCCAGCATTAAGATGTTTATAACTAAAATATGAGTCCATAATAACTCTTCCTCCAGTGAAAAAGTGGTCTGGTCTGAATCAGGAGAGAGATCTACACAGCATTTACAAAACAGCTCTAAACTAATATAATAATAAGAGTTATAATGGATTACTGGTTAAAACATTTTTTTATTTATTTGTCTAAGCGTTTGTCTTCTCTGATGGACTGGAGTGCTGTGGATTATTGTGATGTTTTTATCAGACTCTTATTCTGACGGCACCCATTCACTGCAGAGCATCCGTTGCTGAAACACTGATGCAATGCTACATTTCCTCAAATCTGATGAAGAAACAAACTCATCCTAGTTTTTAGAGTGAGAACATTTATAGTATATTTAAATTTTTGAATGAACTTTTCATTAAAACCTTTATTTTACCAAGTTAGTCTTTTGAAATTAAAAGATCTTTTGGCTTGAACACAACAACAACATAGAGCATCAACAAACATGAAATGAATGCGATAAAGTATATTCTGTAGAGTGAAGGAAGAAGGCAGTAAATGAACACGTCTGCGTGCAGTGCCAGCTCAGCGTGATGAGGTGTAGTGAGGGTTCGTGTGGTTATGTGTGCTGTAGGTCCGCTGGGTGGGCTGCACGGATGGGGAATGGGGCTGCTGTACTCTCTAGCCGTTCTCTGCTACAGCGCTGTCCTGTTGTCCAGTTCCTCTTTCCTGCTGGACTTCCTCGGAGCAGCGGTCTCTCACTTAAAGCTGGTGACATCACTGCACGTCTTGACAGGTGCCTCACATCACACCTGAACTCACTGCACTGTTAGTAACACAGGAGAGGGATTCAGAAGGTATCAGTTGTCCACAAATGTAGTAAGACGTCACAATAAGAATTATTCTGTTTTTGATTGAGTTTCAAGCTACCATAACATGTCGGTGGAAAACATTTAAGTGTTTATTTCATTGCACTTATCTGTTACATATCTTAAAAGAGTTTTTTCTCTCACAGCAAACTTTACATATTCATATATCATCCACACTGATTTATATAACACATCACTCGTACAAAATACTGATCAAAAATGATAACAAAATCAAACAAGAATGTAGAACCTGTCTTTTTCCAATGCAAACTAGTGCACATTCAATTAGATAAAACCTCATTTGAAAGAAAAAACAAAAGTTCAATACAAAACAGTTGTTTTAATGTGCTGTGATTCATTAACTAGAGAAATATGGTGATGTCTATTAGTTAAAAAATGTATTTTACCATCTTAACCTGTGATGTTCGGCTTTAAATTCACAAACTGTTTGTCAGCTGAACCCGTTTAAGTGAAGATATTTACTTTAAGTCAAAGTTAATGGTCACATGACATGCAGCTAAAAATATTTAGTTGATTTACTCTTAAATGCAACATTTTAAATAATATATTTTTGGTGCATTTTCTTGTATTCATAAACCTCATGCTTTAAAAAAGATAATGGTTTTAAACATTTTCATATGAACATGGAATTGTGTTCCATGTTTAGCAATTTTGTAGAAAAATGTATTTACTCTTGGTAGTTTCAAATAAGCCAAGAAACAGAAATACTGGAAATATTTTGATCTCACAAACAGCTTTAGTCTCTGGAATAATGAAGTGGTGCACAGAGAAGAGCCTGATGCTTCACTAAAGTGTGTTTTCTCACGTTTGCCCTCAGCGTTGTTCTGCATGGCGGTTGTGGGTGTGTGTGTGGCCTGTATGAGTGTGATTGAACACAATCTTCAGCGAGGGAAGACAGAAAGCCGCCCGGCGCTCTGCATGTCTGCAGGAGAAAGCCTCTTCATCGAGATACTGGGCCTGCTCTTCTCCTTGATAGCCTGCGCTTTGGCCCTCAGGGGCCGTCCTGAACCCATCAGGCCTTGCGAGTACCTGAGCGTGGATGAAGCGGACGGTGAAACGGAGCCTTTGATGGGTGGAGCTAAGCAGGACGAGTGAACAGACAGAGGTGCGCTCCAGTTACGCACTGCGTTTCTGATGGCAGAAGAACAAGAGCAGTGCTGAACAAGAGCTGCTGTAAGATCAGGTGATCTCAGGAGCTCGTACAGAACCAAGGAAATCCTGAATTTAAGAATTGGCTCCTCCTGGTTCATCAGTGTGAATCTGAATTGAATTGATCACGGTATACAGGATCCCAACCAACAGGGAACGCTCTCAGAATGTTCTGCTGAGGTTCTCTCAATGTTACGAACAGACGGTTCAGAGCTATCTAGTCTCTAATAATGTTTACATTAGCAGAAAAACTTTATTTATTCATCATGCATCCAGTGTTTTCTAAACGTTATTAATTGTTTACCAAACATTTAAAAGTAGAATGATCAAATGGAGTGTTCTTTTAATGTTTGAATAACCAAGAAAAAACATTTTCACATTTTTAAAAACTGGATGTTTTATAACATTTTCTTAATTCTTAATTAATTTAATTAGCCAAATGTACTTCGGATATGTTTTTGTTAGCTGGGATGTAGAATTGACAGGAATTATTCAATTAAATTACCATTCAAAGAAACAGAACAGTGAAAACATGTTTTTTTGTTAAAATAATAATTATGTCATTAATGTAATTGTAACTATTTATCTGCTGATATGCAGAGCTACCACATTGTTTTCAGATAATTTTATATAGTTTTGACTCTATATTTAAATCTCAGGGACAAACTAAAGCATTCTGGGTTTAAAACATAATAATCCATAAACTCAAATTTAATTTGGTGGGACTTTACAGTAAGATTCATATTAGTAATGATAATCGTTATTGACATTTATAAGAGTGACTTAACTGGAAAAAAAAAGCTCTTTCCCCAGCTGCTGTATATGAATTAAATGTACATTTCTTAATTCTAAAAATATTAGTAGCATTATTTAATGTTTCTTAACATGGCCTAAATGTTGTGATGAGTGATTTGTAGTGTAAAAACTAAATGTCTTAATGAATTTTTAATTTTAATTCTACTTAATTGGCCATTCTATATCCTGTTTGTTGCCTCAATTCAAATTCAGTTCATATTCAATCTTCCCTTCACTGATGTTGAGTTAGGAGCCAAAGAGAGGAGCACAAATACACACTGATGCTGCCTTCAAGTCCTGATGGATCTTTTTCATGCGCTCACAAACCGTATTTATGATATAAAGCCAAGTGCTCTTGGTCAGAATAAAATAAATGTTGAATTAAATAAATGCTTTCACCGATGAACGTGGGAGGCATTTTGTTGCAGAATAATGAAGAATGAGCGTTCGATGTGTTTCTATTGATGCGTATCATTCCACAACAGACAGTTATGGGAAATGTAGTTTTTCTGTAAATACGATCTTTCTGACATGACTTGAAGGCAGCGTGAGATCCTTCAGTGAATCTCACACTTTCTGTGCAGGTCGGACCAAATTCAGAAACCACTGAGTGCACACTTGGTTTGTTTCAGGGTTTTGAGAGCACTTATGCTCAATTATAAAAATAACCCCGCTGCAAATGAACTCTAAACAAACTGTCTCAGCCTTTGCGTCAACATGTTATAATGCATAATCATCTTTATTATTCAATTTAGGCATAAAAAGAAAAATACTTCATATAATACTCAATATGATCTAGTTGCCCAGTTTCCAAATAGCTAGTGTGAACAGAAAGTGGACTGAGCCCTGATCAGCTTTTAGATGAGTCCACTTTCTGTGAATGCAAACAGAATTGAACTCTCTTTCACTTCACTTTTAGACTCAAGTGTGAAACCTAACATATTCAGGGCTGTTTTTATTTTATTGGCAATCAGTGGCGTAATTTCTGTAGGGAAACGAATTAAACGTCAATCCTCAATGTGCCTTGAGCTTCCTGGAAGAGCGTTTATTTGTAAAGTGACGTGATTGAAAAAAAGAGCTGTGAAATCTCCAGCTCCTCCATCAAACATCAACAAGCTTTGCATTTAATTCATTCATGAGTTCAACCTTGCAGTTTTTTTCTATTCACACTGTATTCGTATTCTTCTCTTTTAAACATAATCATATTGCACCGTTTTTCTCTATTTATTTGATATTCTAGTATTTGACTGGAATTGTGATGCTGTTCGACACAAAATGACATTCTGTCATCGCTTACTCCACCTCATGTTGTTTAAACCTGCTTGACTTTCTTTCTCTCATTGACAGGAAGATTATCTGTGAATAATGAATTCAGTGTGGGTCTGTTTCATGGTTATTATAGTTTACTAACACTGAAATTAAGACCTTTAAAAAACATTTGGTAACGCTTTATTTAAGGTGTCCATAATTGACCCTTTGCTAAGCCCCGCCCTCCTTAGTTACTGTTGCTACGCCTGTCAAGCTTTCGCGCCTGGCACAGCTATTACAGTATGTATGCACCGGTGTCAGACATTCACAAGGAGATAATTAGTCATTTTTGGCAAACAGGAGAGATATCTGAGAGAGCAAGACATAGAGAGGGACTGCTGTATGCATTCTAGGGGTATATCCATGAGATAATATGCATCCAATTAAAAAAGAATTTAATCAGAATTGAAGATGAAGCTAAAGCCTAGGTCACAGCGCAAGCAGCAGCCGCCTCATACGCTGACCATTCAAATCTAAAACACACAAACTGAGGAACAGCTTTGACATAACCCACTTTTCCACTATCGGGTCGACCGGTTCTCTTTGCAGAACTGCTCCATTCCGTGTCGATCCGAGCCGGCTGGTACGGTTCTGGTTTCATTTTCCACTGATAACTGATAATGGATCTCTTTGAAATGCAGTTCCAATACGTCAGTTGTTGCCGTGGTAACACAAATGTTTACATATAATATGAGGCGTAAATAACCACCGTGTTATGGAGGATGATCAGAAATGTATTTAGATTTTATTATTAATTTGTGTTTACATTACGCAAAATAATAAGACTAACAGTTAATAGTTTGTAATTGTGTAGATGTAACAGGCAGCTACTGTTACACATTTGTTACAGACCGAGTCTGTTACACAGATACTTATGTAACCAAAAGATTGTGTTACAGACTTAATAGAATGTGATTATAAATTCAAGTACACAGACATATGCTACTTAAAATAAAGTGTATCAAGATTGTACTGAAGTGTAAGTATCTGTGTAACAGACTCAGTGTGTAACGTGTAACAGCAGCTGTCTGTTACATCTATTACAAACTGTAATTACAGACTGTTCTATAACTTAGTTACATGATAAGTACATTTTATTTTATGAAAGTACAATGGCTACTAGTAAGTACCTAATTAGCTAATTACTCTGTATTATGACACTTTAAAAATAAAGTGTTACCGTACATTTACTTGAAAGGTTACAAGTTATGGAAAGTGTCCAGAAAATCCTAGAACGTTTCAAAACTTCTGGAAAGTTTGGGAAATTTTCTGGAAATGTTTCACCTTTTTGCAACCATACTTGAAACAAAATAAACATGAACTATAAAAATGTAAACATATTTTAGTTCCACAAGTTGCCAAGGCAACATTTTCTAAAAACAGCTACTAACAAAAGTTCGTCAAAACGACATAGACATATGTAAGAAAAAAAGTAACGATTCCGAAAGCATGCCAAAATATTACTAAAACCTTAACTAAACACAAAGTAAAAGCAAAGTATAAAAATACAATTTAATACAAAAACTATAGTAGTAAAATGATGCAAAAAAACACTATTTTGTTCACTTTTCACACAGCTTCATTAAACGTAATATAATGCACAAATCATATGGACTCCTGATTATGAATGTTTAATTTTTGGACACTTTCTTGGCCCTTTGTGTGGCTTGAAAGTCAACAGGGTTTGAACAGCATGAGAGAGAGTACGTTTCTGTATCGAATCGGTAGTAGTGCAATATTTGATTTGTACTTATAAACAGAGACATATTAACACTGTGAGGATACTTGTGTCTAAGGAGGAGTTATACAGTTTGTGTTCACCTTTATATTTGTGTGAAGCCATGTTTAATTTAATGTAATGTGTTCCAAAGATGATCTATCATCACACTTCCTTGATCTGGACTGATCGATCTTTCTGTTGAAAACGCATCTCACTAAATGAACTCTGTATGACAGCAGTGGAATCATGGGAAGCGAAGCTCCGCTGTGCCTTAATTTCTCAGCTCTCTCTCTAATTAGACTCCATCCAGCGCCTCGCTCTCCGTCACATGACACCAGCTTCTGCTCCAGTTGGATGGAGACCATCGCCATAGTAACCTTGAGAAGTTGTTGATGTCACCGATGAATTTGTGAATGGAGAGAGAGAAAACAGAGCGAGATATGAGAGATAAAGACTTGATGGGTTTATTATAATGTGATGTTTTTCTGTTATCTTCAGTCTAGTGTTGTGAGCTGTGCATGTTAAACCATGATTAACACTGAACCACAGCTTGTGCTCTACAGTGTGAGTGTTCATAGAGAGAAATGATGTGAAGCTGAAGGAAACCCGTTAACCTGTGGATCTGTAGTACTGATATATGCACTGTATGTATGTGTGTGTGTATTATAATGAAATGTGTGCTCTGCTTCTGCTACTGAACAAACATCGATCATCTTAAATGTTTCATGTGAGTTTGTTTTTAAAGCTGTGCATGCATATATCAACATTCATTCTGATTTTGTTGTTTATGCCCGTTGAATTGAAGTTTATTGTTGCAAAATACTTATTTGAATGTTTCAATTAAAATAATGCTTTAAACAACACAGTGATCTCACTTCATTTCCTTTATTTTAAAAACAGCAACACTTTACAATAATGTCTCATTTGTTATTGAGTTAATGCATTATGAGCTAATTATGAACAATATATGGTTTTGTATTAATCTTTTAGTCAGTAAAAATACATTTGTGCATTGTTTGTGTCAGTTCACAGTGCGTTATTTTTATTTATGTATTATTTATAAATGCATTATTGTATGTAGAAATGTACATTTATTGTTAACAAATGAAACTGGATTGTACAGCTCATGTCAATTTGTTTGCTAATGATATAATTTCTTACAGTTTCGTCTGTAATATCCTAGTAATCCTTGACTAGCTGGTTCAGGTGTGGTTAAGAATTAGAGCTTAACTTTTGCTTAATTTAGACACGCTGTTACAAAAGAGAGAGAGAAAGGCAGAACTTTATTTGAAAAACAACTCACATAATAAACAAAAAATGTAAAAATTAAAAGCCAAATGTGCATCCGTATGTAAAACATCATTTACACACCACAGGTCACTGAAAACCACCTCTTTATTTACAAGACTGAAAAAAAAACATTTCTTAAGATACATGTATAATGTATAATGTATAATGACATTATTACTCTTAAAAAGAGTATATAATTTAAGACAAGTTTGAGATAATATTTTGAAAAGGTTATTGCAATAATTTTTAGAATTAAAAAAAAATTAATTAATTTATCCTTTCTTCTTAAAATATTTTTTGCGCACAAAAACGTCTTATCTTTATGCTTGAATTAGAAAATAAGACAATTGCGTTGTTATTATTGGTAAGTGTTAAGAATTTTTGACCAATGGTATTATTTTATTCGTGAATCCGGCCCCTGGAGAATCTTTAAAGTATGAACTGATTAATTCTCGGGTTTCCTAGTTCCCAGCTCATCCTAATAAACTCGTCTAATCGAGCGAGCAGAAGGGGGCGTGTCCGTCCGCGTCCAAAAGGGGCGGGGCGCAGGTGGGTGTGTCTCTCAGCTGATGCGCGCCGCTCGCGCTCTCTCGCTGTCCTCTCGCGCGCGCGCTTCATCTCCGTCGCGGGCGTCAGCGGCAGCGCATCGCGCGGCTTCACGCGTTGGTACACGCCGCAGCAGCAGAGCAGCCTCCGAGCGAACGGACAGACGGACCCGCGGTGAGACAGTGAGTATGTGTGTGTGTGTGTGTGTGAGCGCTGGAGATGCTGCTTCTGTTGTTATGGAGGATGCGGGTGCAGTGATGCATGCATCATTTTGCATGAGCGCTAACACGCATTATGTAATGAGCGCGGATGCTTCGTCCTGTAGTCAGGTGAACGCTGGACCTCCATTGTGCTGCTGCTGCTGCTGCTGCTGCATCCTCGTCTCTGTCTCTCTGTTAAATGTATGGCGCTCGAAATGTATCATTCGGCGACGAGACTGACAAGCACGACAGATAACACACGTGTATACGTGCGTGTAC
>JAUCMR010000107.1:25579076-25600522 GCA_032357425.1 Enteromius argenteus
AGGGCATTGAAGATGAAACGTGGCTGGGTCTTTCAGCATGACAATGATCCCAAACACACCGCCCGGGCAACGAAGGATTGGCTTCGTAAGAAGCATTTCAAGGTCCCGGAGTGGCCTAGCCAGTCTCCAGATCTCAACTCCATAGAACATCTTTGGAGGGAGTTGAAAGTCCGTGTTGCCCAGTGAAAACCTTGTGAAGACTTACAGAAAACCTTTGACGTCTGTCATTGCCAACAAAGGGTATATAACAAAGTATTGAGAATGTTGTTATTGACCAAATACTTATTTTCCACCATAATTTCCAAATAAATTCTTCAAAAATCCTACAATTTGATTTTCAGGGTTGTTTTTTCTCATTTAGTCTCTCGTAGTTAAGGTATATCTATGATGAAGATTACAGGCCTCTCTCATCTTTTTAAGTGGGAGAACTTGCACAATTGGTGCCTGACTAAATACTGTTTTGCCCCACTGTATATACTCTCATTTCTGAGAAGAAAGTCAGAAATGTAAGCCGTAAGCAGAGGAAAATAAGTCAGAATTGTAACTGTTCATATCTTGCTATTCTGACTTCATCTGAGAATTGAAAAAACAAAGTTTAAGTTGTGAGAGAAATGTTATGTTTTTTTTTTAACTCCGTGGCATAAAGCAGCTTACTTCTGTATGCAAAATAAACTGGACATTATAGGGATCCAACAGTGATGATATTCATGTGAGGGAGTGTGAAGTCAATATGTGTTTTACGTTTTCACGTTTCATTTGTGTATTTGTCCTGAGGTTGCTTGCAGCTCCTCTTACTATGTAAATATAAACTCACTTTACCCAGATATTCTCAGTAGTCATATGCAGCTGTGTGGGATATTATTTTTAGCCCGGAGCATTGGACTCGCATCCGGCTTTCTGTTGGGAAGCCTGATCCGACTCTTTTACATCAACAGGAAGTTGGGTTTAGAGGAATGGGGGTAGTAGAGGAAGTGCTGGGACACTGCAAAACTCTGCATTTTGTATGATTCTGCATTGTTTTTCTTTTTTTTTCTATAGTATGTGTTTCTTTAAAAATGTGGCTGAAGGAAAATCCAAGTGTGTGTGAGTCACGACAGCACAGTCAGCTAGAACTCAGCTTCAGGAAAGCGTCTGTTCAACTTCTGCTCTTGACCAGCATGAGTTCGGCTGTGGTTTGATGCTATACTTAGTTCAGCACAAGATGTGGCGAAACACGTCTGGCTTTTCAATCTCCCAATTGCAAAGTTCTCAAGTATGAGAGTTTTGTCATGTTTACTCATTCAAATCTTCATGCGTCTCATTTGCATAATAAACTTGAAACTTGATTTGAATGGACTGGTTTAATGATGCTTTTCTTTACATTTTGAAGTCTAACATCATTTTTTGGCTTTGGACAGATTTTGTTCTTTCAAAATTGGTTAAATACTAAATGTTTTTATTTATTTTTCTCATTTATTTGCCTTTTTTTTCACAGGAGAGAGGAGGAAGACATTATGAAACAACTTGACCGGAAGCTTCATGAGCTATATTGTGCAAATCTGAGAATACTGATGCCTTAAATTTCATATATTTCTTTTGTATTGTCAAATCTTTAAATATTCAGCTTTTTTGGTTGGATGCTAAAGAATTATTTGAAAGTGAAGCATTAATTTATATGAATGATTTGGATTTATCTTTGTAATAAGAAAAAAATATTGATATAAAAAAAAAAGAAAAAAAAAAAAGATTTTTTCCTAACCCTTGTCAAATTAAGTGTGTTAATAGTGATTTGTCCAGCCAATGAAAAAAAGGTTTACTAGTAGTCAATGATGTAAAAAATGCAAAATAAATATGATTTATTTCTATATCTATCATTATAAATGTATGTAGCCTATGTATAAATGCATAAATGGGATTAATTGCATCCAAAATAAAATATGTATGTGTACTGTGCTTATATACACATGCATGAATATATTTAAGAAAAATATGTTTATATATCAAGTATATTTATATAATATATAAATTATATGAATATAAATATGTACATGTAAATACACTGCATTTTATTTTAAATATATACTGTATGTTTTTGTATTTATATATACATAATAAATAAACACAGCCCATATTAGTGCTGTCAAATGATTAATCACATCCAAAATAAAAGTTTTTGTGTACATAATATATGTACGTGAACTGTGTATATTTATCATGTATATATATAAACACACACATAGAGTATATATTTTGAAAATATTAACGTGTATACATTTATATATTCATACTCTTATATTTTATATTATATATAAATATATTTAATACATAACATATTTATCTAAAATATATGCATATAAATAATAATTATAAACAGTACACACGCACATATATATATATATATTCAACTTATTTTCATAGTGTTTCAAGTACAGCTAAATAGGTTCAAAGGCAAGTAAAGATATACTGAAGATGCAGGGTATGATAGACAATTGTGTTCCTCTCGTGGGTAAATAAATGAACTGTAAGCATGGTGATAATCAGGTCAATCTGGGTGGACACAATATTTCTTCTCTAACAACTATGTCTGCGAGCCATCAAGCCACTCATTAAGTGAGGAACGAGTCTGTCTATCTATAGACTAAGGCTAAAAAATAAACTGCAGCTTGGAGGCTCCCACATTTATCAGCAACCAGGAAACATTTTAAAATGGAGTTTCCAGAAATGTAAAAATTATGGAAATGTCTGTAGCGAGTGTCCAGTTATGCCCTGCTTGATCAGTATTTCCACACAGTCTCAGTGAAAGGAAACGTCTACTTCCTGTTTCTTGTCATTGCATTATTCTGACTCTGAGAGCATATAGAGATACATGCACTTCTGTTATGACACTGAGAGTTTATACAAGATGATCTGTTGTTCTTTCAAACCTTGATGCATTTGAATATTGTCCATCTTTCTGGTGTGTGATGCAAATCTGTGTTTTGTGTAACAGATACGCATCAGCACATGAACCACGTCTAATAGTGAATAGTGTCCATAAACACAATCTTTCCTTTATTTTAAGATTTCTAAACAGATTTATTACAGGCTTCAGATCAGTGTCACTTCCCTCTTCACATGAGCAAGCATTAGAAATCATTTTGATTCATATTGTCTGTTTCCTCAGGATTGTCAGATAAAAACACACCTAATAATACACAAAACCTTTCAAGCTGGCACTGCAACTTTGTTTACAACATAGATATTAAATAAAATAATTTTTAAATATTCATGCATCTCCTCCAGAGGTCACTTTTTTTGCAGACATTAGCTACTTTTACTGCTTTCTGCCGTATGTGTAGTGCCTTTATGCAGTAATTATCCACTAATGGAATACTGAATACTGTAATGCAGCTGTACTTGCTGAATACTGCCTGTTATTGTATGTAATGCAAACATGTAAAGCAGTATGAAATATGAAACAATCTCTATAAGTCACACTTAAAAACATCTGAAAATCATCATGGAAGAAAATATCAACAGAATTAAACATTTAAAGGATTTTTTTCATTCATCAACTTCACATCATTTTTGCTCAGTGAATTAATTACATGAACTAAATGAACTATGGGATTTCACAATCACCATCAATTCATTGTTTTTTATGTTTTGCCATGCCCTACTGCAATTGCTCCTTGTGGGATTAATAAAGCAGTAAACTAAATCAACAACAAGATAAAGATAGATGTATTATATTGTATTATATTATATATAATGATTACTCAAATATATAATATTTAAGTTGAAGGTTTATCCTTATAAATAAAACAAGCATAAACATAAAAAATGACTGTGTGTGTGATTTGAAGTGTGACTGCAGAGACGCCTCTTTACCTCCCTCTGCTGGAGGATCTGCTGCAGTACAGCTGTGTGTTTGTGCGCCTGCGCAGTAAGCCATCATGAGTTGCAGTGGGCGGGGTTTGTTTGAGCGGCTGCGAGGCGAGCGAGTGTAGATGGGTGTGTGAGCCTCCGGTACCCCGCAAACCGCTCCAGATAAACCCGGGGACACGTTAAAGCACATAGACGGCTGCCTCTCCGCCGGGAGAGGAGGAGCAGCGGGAGCCTTCGCTTCCTGGACAGCCTCTCAGCGCGGGGGAATCGAGCCGGGCCATGGCGCGCGACTATGATTACCTCTTCAAGCTGCTCATCATCGGCGACAGCGGTAAGGAAACACCGAGGATGAGAGACGGGAAACAGGCCCCGGCTCGCTTAGAACGACACTTACATCAGCTAGAAGCGCTTCTGATGGTTTATTTGGGCTGGATAGACACGTAGCACGTCTGTGTTGATTCCTGTGACAGCTTATTAATGACATTGGATGAGGTCGATAGGGTTGTTGTTTCTGCTTTAGCTCATATAATGGGCCTGTCAACAGTTTAGAGTCACACAGCCTGGGTGTGTTCTGAAATTCTGTTCTTATTGTCTGATAAAGTACAATATTAACATGATATACTGACTGGCATATTACTTGAACTCACTGTGACAGAGTCGATGTGTAAACAAACTACATGCATAAGTGTCTATTTAATGTTTAAATGTTGTACTGATATATTATTAAATAAATAATATTTGAAGTGCAATTAAAAATGTGTGTGTGAATATATATATATATATATATATATATATATAATATGTATGTTTATAATAATATTACAAATGTAAAATAATATATAAAATATGCACATCATAATATGTATGTTTATAATAATATTTAAAAAAGGTCAAATAATATATAATGTAATTATATAGAATGTGATTGACTTAAAAGTAAAGAAAATAAGTTATGACCCCAGAGCTTATGAAAGTGGTTTCATGTATTTTTTGTGAAGCTGTAATGTTTGTTCTTTCTGTTTTTCCGCAGGTGTTGGCAAAAGCAGTTTACTGCTAAGATTTGCTGATAACACATTTTCAGGTAGGATCAACACCTCACATTAACAAACATTAACTGTGAAAGAAGTACAAAGGGTTGGTAGTTACACTAAAACTGATTGAACCGGTTCTCCGTTACTCGTGTATATATATGATTTGAGCGGCTGATTTCTACAGTCCTGCCAATAGCTGCATAATTTAATACTGGTTAATGTTATAAATGTATAAAGGTTATAATGTTATAAATAAGAGATACATGGAGAGGTTCTGGAGGGTTGCATTTATTAGGGATGCACTGAATTTAAAATTCTACATTTTGGTGCATCCCTAACATTTCTGAGTTATGGTAATAAAATCAGCAGCGTTGTAGTTGCCTGATGTTTTGTGATCTTTGTGCTGGTTTATGTGCCGTTGCAGGTAGCTATATCACCACCATCGGTGTGGACTTCAAGATTCGCACGGTGGAAATCAACGGGGAGAAAGTCAAGCTGCAGATTTGGGATACAGCGGGACAGGAGCGATTCCGGACGATCACCTCCACGTGAGTGACGCTTTACACCGATGCTAATGTCCTAATGACCTGTTCACATGCTGAAGTCAAACTCAGTTGTGAGTCGAGTGTAGAGCCTTACAATTTATACACTTATCTTATTCTTACTCCTTTAGGATGCGGCCTTAGAACAATTTAGCCTGACCAGAGAAGGTTACATGATTAATCTACCTGAAATTGCTGTATGGCTGTATAGTGTGATTATCAAACAGAAAAGGCTTTAAATCACACAGGTTTCAGGTTTGAAAATGAAGAAATTAAGACATTTACAGTCTGCATTTAGAAGAAAGACACTTTTATCCAAAGACTGTTAAAGACGTAAAAGTTGGGCCTATTTGTTCATATTATTTTTCTAAAATACTTGTAATTTTTATTTATTTAAATTATTTGTGCAGCAAAATAATTTAATTTTGCTTTTTAAATATTTTTTATTTATTTATTTGTTATTATTTATAATATGTGTGGGTGTGTATGCAATGTGTAGTAATAGTATATAATAAAATATATAATTAAATATGAAAATATAAATCTATATATATATATATATATATATATATATATATATATATATATGTTTATTATTATTATTTATATATTTGTTTATTATTATTATTTATATTCATTTATTTAATATTATATAATAAATTATAGAATCGTATTTAAAATATTTTTATACAATTATTTATATATTATAATAATATAGAAATAATAATAACTAAATAAATAATATTACATATTATGTATTTAAATTAACATTTGAATTATTATTAATGTTCTAGAGATATTTATTGATATATAATCACAAAAATCCGAGCTCTCTCAGTGTCTTTGTTTATCAGTGCACATTCGCTGGGGTCTGGCTCGTTGTTGTTGAATGCAGGTTTGCATTAGTGCTGGATGTGGGCACCCTTTGCTTCGTGGCAGATTCGAACCCGTTGTTCTGATGAATGGGGCTCAGAAGGGAAGGAGCTGTTTGCTGGTATTTTAGCTGTGAACTGTGTTTCTAATTCTTTGAATACCCTTGAGCAAGTATGTCCTAAAGTGAGGCGTGTTGCAGTGGTGAAGGGATGTTTTTAGAGTGATATCTGTATGATGTGATCTCACTCACGCCGAGTGTTAAAGTGTCTTGTTTCCTCTTTCAGTGGGTAGAAAACTGCAGCTTAAAGCCGCCTTCCTTTAGACACTTCATACATTCAGTTTCATTGCACCGAGAGAGCATGCTTGACTTCATGCTTTCCATGTTTCATGTGTTCAGAGAGCGTGAAGATCGAAGAAAACTGTAGCTTTAAATCTGATCAATCTGTGACGTGCCTTTTGAAGCACGATTTTAAAGAGTAGTTCTTAAACTAAAACCCTCAGTTAGTTTCAAACCCAAGACTCAAAATGTTTATTTTACTCAAATCAAAATTTCAAGATTAATCTTTTAGTCTATGCTTTTCAGTTTAATGCATGAATAAAATTATTGTAAATGTTATTTGTAGCACCCCCCCATTCAATATATTTTTTATACAATTAAATCAAATGTAATTTTATTTATTTTTAAATGTTATTTTAATAAATGTTGCTTTCACTTTTTTGTTTTTGAGTTTTAATTATCATATATATCAATAAATTGCAAATAATAAAAGAGCAACTAAATTCATTGGTTTTTGCTGTTAATTTTAACCTAAAATATAATATTAAATATTAATATTAAAATAATTGCATACATTTGAGTTGTTCCTGAAATAATTAAAATTGTTTAAATTGAACTGAACTAATTTAAAGTTATATTAAAAAATTTAGTTCACTGCTGCTCTCTGTTTATTTGTGTTTTCTATATTTTTGTAACTACTATTATTTTGTATGATTTTTGTAGCTGTATTGATAATAATAACACATTTTTTGATGAAATTGTGTACAATTAAGCACAGCAAAATGGGGAAAAAATTTAAAATCACGTTTATATTTAATGTTAGGCTATACATTTATTATTAAAATTATATTATACACTTGTCATATTATAAGTGTATAATATATAATATGTTCATGAAATATTTCCAAGCGAATCAAGATAAATTAAATCAAATTTGTAAAAATCGAATCGCTTGTTTGTTTTATTTCTATCTTCATTTAGCTTTGCATTGCTGTTCACTGCAGAAGAGACTGTCACAAGTTTTATTTATTTCTATATGGTTATAATTGTTATGATATTTTGTACACATGTTGTCCTGTATTTCGCTGCGTTCCAGCTTCACAAAGGCCGCTGTTGATGGCGTCTGCCGGTATGTGAAGCGCAGGGATACGCTCTCCTATTAGAATAAGTGAATTTCAGCTCAGAACAGCCTCTGTTGTGACTCATGGGAAAGAAATCACGCTTTAAACCTGCTGACGCTGTCGAAACAAGAGTGATCCTCAAGTCATGAAGATGAACGTTTTGACATGGGAACTGATGATGTGTGCCTCCAGAAAAGTCACCTCAGACAACCACTTCCTGTCAGTGATGTCAGTCGCAGGAAGTGAAAGAGTCACGGGTCACCCTCAGAAGAGCTGCACATCCAGTATCATTTAGAATTGATTGTTTGCAGTTGTGTTGATGGTTTTGTTTCTTAAGCAGGTCTTCTTGCCCTTGTGTTACACCATGTATAAATTCTCACAATGAATATGGCCGATGTAGCTGGAATGATGCTAAAACAAACAGATCTGTCCTTGTGTCCGAGGCTGATCTCAGATCAGGACTTTTATTGTGGTTTTAGTAACGTTTCAGAGCCCTGATGTGGTTGTGTGTCTTTGTGGTGGTCTCTTTCAGGTACTATAGAGGCACTCACGGTGTTATAGTGGTTTATGACGTCACCAGCGCAGAGTCCTTCGTGAACGTCAAACGCTGGCTTCATGAAATCAATCAAAACTGTGACGACGTCTGTCGAATATTAGGTAAGTGTATCGCTGCTGTGGAGAAATGTCCTGGTGCAAATGTGTGAAAATCAAACTGCAGTAGCTGACAAATAGATGTGCCAAAAATCATTAGGTGAATCATTAAAGTAAAGATCATGTTCCACCAAGATGTTTTTTAAATGTCCTAGCATAAATATATCACAACTTAATTTTTGATTACTCTGTGAGTTTACACGGTTTGACAAAAACATTTCTAAAAGTATTAATGTGCATACACAATTTTATTGCAATTACAAGTGTGTGTGTGTGTGTGTTTGTATATATATATATGTACAATATTTCTATCCTCATTGTTGTTCATGTTTTGTATATCTCATTTTATGTATGTATTTAAAATATCTTTGTTCAGACAATGGAAAAATTAGTCTTAACTGCTCTTGAAGATTCTTGAAGAATTCTCATTACTATAATGCTGATTTTTTTTTAATTAGTATTATTTAATTTTTCTTACACTATTATATTGCATTATTTTATTTTTTTAGCATTACAGTAATATATATTTTTTATGTGTTTAATTGACTTAATACAACACAAAAAGAAATCTAATAATAATTTTCTTTATCTTTAATCTTTTCTTTAATTTTTTTATATTTTGGGAATTAAATTTGAGCTTAATGGTGTTTCAGGTGTTCTGAATGACCGGCCCTTTGCTCTCGGTTCGTATTGAGCTGTTGTTGTTGTGGTTATTTGTTATGTTTGGTTTTAATGCTCATTTCCTCTGCTCTGGGTTCAGTGGGTAATAAGAATGACGATCCCGCCTCTAAAGTGGTGGAGACCAATGACGCGCAGAAGTTTGCCGAGCAGATGGGCATCCGACTGTTTGAGACTAGCGCCAAGGAGAACGTCAACGTCGAGGACGTGAGTCACGCTTTTCAATCACGATTACATTAAACATCATCGTGCTACAGAAAATAACCCCTTTAATGGAGTCATATGATGAAAAGAATAAGAGTTTGATGAGACATACTAGAGCCTTCAGAAACTTCCTTTCCAGACCAAAGAGATTCATCTGCTGCCTTGGTGCTGCAAGTCATTCATTTCTATAGTGATGCAAATATAGAAACAGCATTTCTCATTTTCATTTAGATTGACTTGAGGTATTTGTAAAGAATGAAAAATGCAAAACTAAAACTAAAACTGAATAAAACTATATCTAGTGTTGCCAAACGATTAATCGTGATGAATGGCAAAGTTTGTGTATATATAATGTATGTGTGTGTGGTGTGTAAATTTACAATGTGTATATAAATACAAACACATACAAGCATATACTTTAAAATATTCACATGTACTTATATTTAATATGTAAACGTGACATTTGTCTTAAATGTATACATGCACGTATGTGTATTTTTATATAATATATATATCAGCACTAATAGATACATTTAAGATTCACTTGATGTACTAAAACTAGTAAACCGAAAACTTTATAAAACTATAAATAGTAAAACAAGACAAAAAATTATTGGAATAAAATATTTATGAGACTTTAATAGGGTGATGTATTAAAATAAGTAATACTTCATGAAATTAAAAACAAATTATTAAATAAAAAAAACAAAAATATTAAAATAAGAAATGGCAAAAACACATAACAAAATTAATAAACCTTTAAAAAAAAAAAAAAAAAAATGGAAAGTAGAAAAACAGAAATAAATTCAGAATTTGAATCAATAGTATCTCAATGAGACTAAAGTAACACTGTTTACTACAAAACTGTACCTTTTTCATGTCATCTTATGCAAGCATCTGATGTACAGAAGTGCGTTATGTTTTGTTTTACTGGTTCAGACGGTCTCAGTGATGTGTTGTCGTGTCTGTTTGTGTGTCAGATGTTCAACTGCATCACCGAGCTGGTCCTGAAGGCCCGGAAAGAGTCTGTGGCCAAACAGCAGCAGCAGCAGCAGAGCGAAGTCGTCAAACTGAGCAAGAGCAGCAAACGCAAGATGAAATGCTGCTAATGGACTGGACTCATGCCTACACACACACACACACACACACACACACACCCTTAGAGAGCCAATCGACAAAACGCCACTGAACTGACAAGAGCCGGACAGCTTAACACATTAAAACCAACCCATGAGAGACTAGTAATGAGAGAGATATCTATAGAGATTTACTAATGATGAGCCCGTTTGGACTTTGGGAGGACGTTGTTTTAGCAGGATTGGATTCCAGTGGCATCCAGCTTCATCCGTGCTCTTTTTGTTCCCAGAAGATGCTCGGAAGATCTGCCGCAGAAATTTTAAAAATAGAAAATGAAACATTTGCATCTTCGTCCTTGTCTGCGTTTCACACGCTGTGGAATCATACCAACGAGGCCAAATGTGAGCAACTGCAGTGTTAATGCCAACAATCAGGACCACGTACAAGTTGGAGAACATCATGAATTTTCCCAAATTTAATGCGTCTGGCCGCTACGGACCAAAAGTGTGCTGCTCTGCCAACTACCAAGAGACACTTGTTTTGCCTTTTGCTTTCTCTTGTCTTTCGTTTTTGTAAAATTGTATTTTTTTACTAACAAATTATACAATCAGGCACACAGTAGTGTTTAGTGAATCTGGTGCCATTGACTGAAAGTTATTATATTTACAAAGCTGGGAGGAAACGCTGAATCTCATGTGCAAATGCATGAAAGTGCGGGAATAGTGCAAAAAATGCAGAAATGTATCAATCCATTGATGAAAATGTGCTCACTGTCAGGTTAGATGTAGATGCTTCAATAATCCACACCACTCCAGTCCATCAGTTAACATCTGGAGAAGACAAAAACTCAAACAAAAATACCATAATGACACTTCCTCCAGTGAAACAGTGTTGTGGTCTGAATCAGGAGACAAATCTGCACAGATCAAGGATTACCGTGGATTATTGTGGTGTTTTTAGGAGCTGATTTGACTCTCATTCTGACGGCACCCATTCACTGCTGAGCAAGATTTTGGATGAGCTGAGGGTGAGCACATTTACAGCACATTTTTTGTATAAACTATTCCTTTAAAGGAATAATTCACGCAAAAACGCACACTTTGTCTTCATTTGCTCTCCTGCATGTCATTCATTTCGTCTTTTTTCTGATGCTTTCACTGAGCGGAGAAGAGCAGCATGAACATTCTGCTGAACGTTTCACATAAGAAAGTCTGTCAGACAGGTTTGGAAGGACATGAAGGCGAGTAAATGATGACAGAGTGAGCATTTTAATTGAATTAATGGTTCTCAGTGCTGGTTAGAGCACAATATCTCCTTATGTTCCAAGTTAAAAGAGACGAGAAACAAAAGTGACCTCTCTAAAGCGGATCGTGTGACTTTTACCTGCCGTATGTGACTCCTCAGGTCTTCTGAACACAATCTAGTTCCTTTTCAGCAGGAATATTGAGACACCAGCGGCATTTAAGACTGAAAATATCTCATCCTGAGGAGCCGAGTGTTGCTGGTGACGCTTTTGGATGCTAATGTGTGAGTACAGCGACAGACGGTGGGAGTGAGTGATCCTTGCTTTGAGATGTTCACAGGGAATCTGCAACAAACCCTTATGAAATCACGGTTGTGCTAATTTATGTGTTCATATGATTGAAGGTCTGCTCTATATACACGCGAGCGAACACGCATGTCTGCATGTGGACACGGACACATGCGTCTGTGTGCTTCTGTTTGTGTAATGATCTGGTGTACACTGGAAACCATGAACTAGTGCTCATATTCACTGTCCCAACACGAGTCTAACGATAATAAACCTTTTAAGAGAACAAAATGTTCCTCTTCACTCTTGGTCTTTACTAAATAAAATGTTTTTTATGGTTGTCTTACCACAAGGTGTCGCTCTAATACAGCATTATTGGGCAAACTCCTGCCTCTTGTTTTATTTAGATCTACATTTTGCTTTGTTGTTGAGATAATCATTGGCTCTGGTTTGTTTCTGGATAAGCTTGTATACAGTTAGTGTTTAAATTAGGGATGTCAATTTTTGATCATTTCCACAATTGATCATCGTCTAAATTAACGATCAATTAATTGATTAATCGCGTGAGCTTTAATCGATTGCATCTCTTATCGACAGTTGTTGATCATCGATTAATCGTTGACATCCCTAGTTTAAATGAATTTTTGGAAACACATCAGAGACATTCATATCGGTCAGGCTAGAATCTGAATTGCGTTATACAGTCAGGGCCCTTATTTTACATAATGGGTGCTCATGTAGAAAAAATGTCATTTTATAAATGATTTTTGTATAAAAAAAAATAATAGTTCAGGTTTTGAATTAGTTAAGGTGGCTCTTCTGCTCATAAAGTCTGCATTTATTTGATGAAAAATACAAAAGAAACTTAAATTGTGAATTTTTTAAATTGGGTATTTTTCTGTGTGAATATCTCTTAAACTGTCGTTTATTTCTGTGATGCACTGCTGAATTTTTGGCATAATTTCTCCAATGTTCAGTGTCACACAATCCTTTTTTTTAAGTGTTGCTTCTTTACGAAAAAAACAAGAGGACATATGACATCAGGGACACATACTATAAATTAATGTAAATCAAATAAATGCAAATGCATGAAATAAATAACAGCCAAATAAAATGCATCTCTACTCACAATATCAACAAAACGTTATGATATAATAAGATAAAGAAAACAATCATGAAGCGTTTTCTGCCTTCTTGAACAGGATCTGTGAAAAAGACATGATAAATATATCTTTAAATTACCACTTAACGAAGTAAAATAATAATAATAATACACTTTTATTATCGGCGCGTCTATGAGGAGATGGCCGGGCAGAGTTTCCAAAAAGCATCGTAAGCTTAAGTACATCGTAGACCCATTGAAACCAATGGAGCTACGATCAGCTTAGGCTTAATGATGAGTAATGAAGTTGGTCTCAGGTTTTAGTGCTGCGGGGTGTGTTTTGTAGACATGCTTTTCAAAACTGACCGATTGTCCAAAAGGCTTCGTTGAATAAACATGAGCACGTAATGCACGTTTAAAAATCAAACCGAGGTGTGGGTGTTTTATTTCACTGTATTTGTCATGTTTATTTCATCCTGCATATAAAGCAGTGTTTGTAAGCTCAGAGCTGCTCTGTCTGCAGCCGTTACCATGGAAACCTCTCGTTTCTCGTGTTTAACGCACCTCCTGGCAGAGAATGAGGCTGCATTTTTAATAAATTTACGCAGCAAACATATTTTGCTTGTTATAATCTACTCTAAAAGGTTTTAGCTGTTGTTATTGATTCTGTTTGGATGGCTACCGGAAGTTAAGTCAGGGCCACAAAAGCATGCATGCGCAGTAACGTTTGTTTATGTTGTCGTTGAAACCGAAAAAAACTGCATCTTGAGGTGCGTTTTAAACAAGGAAATATAGTGGTTTGGCATGAAACATTAATGGAGCAGTTAATAGGTTCAGTACACAGCAAAATGGTGAAGGATAAACTCATTTAAACTTTTTTAAATTTGACGTTTACCGCATTTTGGAAAAGAATATATATATATATATTACTATAATTGTTGAAAACCATTGTGCTGTTTCACATTAAAGATGTCTTTACTGGCACTTTTGATCGATTTCCAGTAATCCGTCAATTAAACGAATCAGTTTAAAGCTGCACTCCGTAACCTTTTTGTGTTTAAAATTTACAAAAATGTATATAATAAGCGAGTACACCATTAATACAATTTCCAGACTGTATTTTTGGCTTGTCCTGAATCCCTACAGTACACATTTAATAAGTGTTTATATTCGGACTATTTAGACTGATTGGGGTAGGTACCCCTGCGGACGAGCCCGGTACCTGCGTGATTCGTCACAGACATAAACAGAGAGAAGTAGATCCGGCTACATTGTTCCAGAAGTTACAGACTGCAGATTTAAGGAATAGAAGGGTTAAGTTTCTTGTTTCTTTTAAACCTGATTTACCCCAAACCAGTAGTGTATCACTGTTTCACCAAAAATATTGGGCAGCACAACTGTTTTCAACATAATAGGCAGAAATGTTTCTCAAGCAGCAAATCAGCATATTATGATTTCTGAAGGATGATGTGAAGATGAATTCACAGGATTCTGTGTTTTTAAAGTACTGTAGTTTTATCTCCAGATGTCCTCATTTGTCGTCCTGCTGGTGCAGTGACCCGTGAGGTCTGCTCCATCTGCTCCTGCAGGAATGTGAACGATCACGTTTATAAACGGCTTTAAGAGAATATGTATAGGATGTGGTGTGCATTCAGATTCATATAATGATGCATTGCATTGTTCAGAATGATGAAGATGTTTCCATGACGTTTTCTTTCTGCAGCATCATAATATAGACTGTATGACTCATACATACTACATTCAAGTCTTCTTAAGTCATACATATCTTCAAGATTGTTCTAATGACCTGTGAGTGCTTGTCTGAACTCGGATGGTTTCTATTTTCTCTGTAATTTCCCATGTCTCTCTCCATCACAGCTCAGGGAGGCTGTTGCCATGGCGCTCGCAGACATCACCAGGGAAACCAGATCTTCACAAGCCAGTGAGACTCAATGAGGGAATGTAGTTGTTCTCAGCGGCGTGTCAGAGGTCAGAGTGCGGTATACAGAGACATGTGTGACACGTCAGACAGAACTACATCTGAACACTTCTGCTTCTGATCCTGAGATTCACAGAAACCTGTTTCTGACACAGAATTAAATTCAACTTTTTATCTCACAGTTCTGAGAAAAAAGCCTGACTTTTTTAGAATTGCAAGAAAAACTTTAGAATTGTGAGAAAAGAACTTGCAATTATATATATATATAAATGATCCTGTATTGTAAGACTTGAGTTGCAGTGATCTTTCATCATTTTGTCCCAGACTGACTGTGTTTGGAATATGAACATGCTTCTGCAGTATATAGTACAGTATGTTTGCTGAGCGTTGAGTACTGCATCCCATAATGCTTAGTGTGCTTGACATGACCAATCATTTAAGAAGTGAAATATATTTATAAAGTACACTTTAAAAAGATGAATATATAGTTAGTGTTACTTTTTCTTTGCTAAATTGGATAAAAATGCAAAAAATTTATTACATATTGACGACCGATATTAATTAATTATTTTTCTTGATCTTTTAATAATTCTATAAAATTTTTACATGAAGTTTTTAACAGCACAAATACTCAAATTATTATTTTTTATTTTACAAAAATGAGCTCTATACGTGTCGTGTTGAAGAGTGAGATTTGAAGCATTATGTGTTTATAATTATATGAATACATATGTAATAACAGGACAAAATGGGATGAAAATAAAATAAATTCTGTAATTTTAAAAACGTATGATAGTAATGATATAATAACAGTAAAGTAAACATTAGCAAACTAAACCGTATCAATAGAATCTAAGACTTTTTTTTATCACTAACTTAGTTTAAGAAGTGAATCTACCTCGGTGTAAAAATGTGAGAAAGCAGGAAGTGACACAGATGCCACGCATACAAATTTCTGGATTTATTCCCTAGTCTTTTTAGGAGTGTCTGTCACTAATAAAATAACAACTTTAATTTAAAACAGTGAACAAACTGGTAAACAGCGCGAACGATTCGTCGCAGAGAGTGATGCTGGTGGGCGGCGCTTAGGCGAACGCGCTGACGTATTTCGGATGCGTCGACCAATGAATTCTCCCGCCGAGCGCGCAAAATTTGAATCGATGCGGAAGCTTTGAACGCTTCCTGCCAGCGGTCCGTCAGTGATGTTCATCTAAACGCGATTAATTCACTCATTACTGCTCCACATCTTCTCACATGAGCAACAGGTGAGCATATATCTAAGATTATTCCCTCAGACTGAGCTGGATGTGTTTGTTAAACGCGACTGCTATGAGCTCGACGCTAAATAACGAGGGAACCTGTCAAACCAAAACACTTTAACACTGATCTCGGTTTAAGTCATTAGTTTAATTAAGAGTCATTTCAGAGGCGATGTCAGTTTATTTCGAGGAATTAAATACTCTGTGTCATGGACCAGTGTTTACAGTTTGATGGATGAGAGTCAGTTACGTTCAGTACTTTAACAGATTCATGTCAAGTTTATAGTTTAGTTTATTTTCTGTTCGGCTACTCATTATACATATTCATGTCGTGTGACATTAATTTTCTCTAAATATATTTATTTCATTTTGCTTTTTAGTTGTTATAACCTCATTAGAATAACACATACAGATGATTTTTGAGTTTTGAACACTTTAGACTCATGCATTATGATGTTCTGGTTGCATACGTTTATTCATTTATTGCTTTGGACGTTTTAAAAAACAGCAGGTTGTGTTGATTTGCGCATATGCCATGTATATGTTGTTATTTAAGAGTGTGCATAAAGAAAAGTTACCTACATTATGATTACAGGATACTGCAACAGGTATTTAATAATAATAATCACTGTAGCCTGTATTATCATTGCAGTGCTAATCAATTATTCACATTGTGATCATTTTTAAATTTTAGGCACACTGATATTCAGCAGTTTTGTGGCTCCAAACATTTCTTTGTTCTCCCGTAAATTAAAGCCTTAAAGAGGTCTTAAATTGGAGCATGAAGTCTTGGGTCAAAGGCGGAAAAATAAAAAAGTTTTCTGTTTAAATTGATTGCAATTTTGGTTTTGTTTTTCTGAACCAAAAATCACACATTTTCCCCTGATTTACTAAATTTATCCACTTAAAGGTCATTCAGTATACCAATCTTGTCAGGCATATTTACAACAAAAATCAATGTCAATTTCTTTCACCCCAATCACTAAGTTGTAATTTTACTTTTTTTTTTTGCCACTGTCCTGGGTTTTTCCCATTTGTCAGTAAGATTTTCCTATTAAATCTCATTTTAAAGCACAGTAAAATTCTTCCTTGTTCCTTTATATATTTTAATATGTATAAGTCACTATAAGCATGTTGTGGTAAAAAAAAAATATTATAAACATTTTTTTTTACATAAACTTTTAGAAAAATATTGTTTTACACTGAATGACAATGTAACATTTCAACCATATTTTGACATTTTATTCTCCAAAAAACGTATTTGAAACCTTAAAAGTAGACACTTTACTTACATTTAATGTGCTTTCTATGGACATAACATCCCTTTTATGAATTTCTTTTGATACAAACATCTTGACATCTTTGACCCGTATATATATAGTCATGCCATTAAATGTTGCATGCACTGGAAGAAAAAAAGAAAACCAATATCTTCCTCAGTATTTATGTCTTCCAATACAAATATTTAAGCATTCTTGAATCAATATACATTTATTAAGATGCTAAATTAAATAAAAAACTGTCAATGGGGTATAAAACTTTTTTCTTCTCAATCAGGTTTTTTGAAAGATCTTAAACTGCTTAGAAAACATGTTTGAGCATCATAGTCATATTCCCGTCTGGATAGGCAGCTGACTTGTATTTGAACACAGTCATTGTGTAGCAGACAGTGTTATATTAACTGTGTTGCTCATGTCTGTCCTGCAGTGATGTTGAAGTTTAAATATGGAGGCCACGGCAGCGTTAAAGACCTGTCTGCTGTCGACTCCATCACCAGCCGCTGCGCTCGACTCAATCAGCTGCTGCAGGTGAGCTTCAGGTCATCTATATAAGAGCATAATACACTCATTATCAGATACACACATTCAGAAGGACACAGATACTGAACATGTCATCAGTATTTCTTATGCAAATGGTCTGTTTCAGCAGAAAATGGATCTGCACATAAAAGAAACCAGTGCCTCTTTATTTTGTGTGTGTCTTAATTGAGTGTCGTTCACGATCACAGCCGCTCTTGCCTTGTGTTTGTCTATATCTGAATTTGAAGCTGAGACGTGACATGGCCCTCAAAAATCTGCTGATTTGGCCTAATATTACCTAATTTGGCGATGCTGCGTTCAAAATATCAATAAAAAGTCCCATGGCATATAGTTTAGTAATTACATGTTTTATTTCTCTCACTTTTTTCACATACAAGAAAGAGATTGTCTTACTACTTTACAGTTTTAATATATAAGTCGTTTTAAACAGTCTAATTTTAAACAGTTGTTATTTTATTATACTGTTGTATTGTATTTAATATTATCATTCAACTGTACGCTGTACATGTATATGTATGCACTAAATTAATGATAAAACAAAATATTCAAAATGCATCATTTAACCTGCAAGGACTGGCAAAAGTAGAAATCATGATTGGGCAATAAGTAATGCCTTGAATCATTCATGCATGTGAAAAAGGGCTGAGAATTAATGACTGTAATAGCTGTAATCTAATTCAGATTCAAATAGGAATCACGTGTTTGTGGTGTTTTTCTGCTGATTAAGGGAGACTTCTGGTTGTCGAAAGCAAAAAGTATTATTATTATTATTATTATTGCTGTTGAAATTGTATTAGGAAGTAAATGTTTGTGGTTTTTCAGGGAAAGTGCATTGTGCCGGGCTCTACAGGACTGAATGGAGTTCCCAGAGAAACCCTGATTGATGCGTTTCTGCTGCTCTATCAGGAGTGTGCCACACCAGAGCTCATGAAGATCAAACACGTGGCCAACTTTGTCAATAAATGTAAGTGCTTTGATCAGTCAAATAGCCAAATAGTCCTTGTTTTTTTTGTAACTTATTATTTATGATTTTTATATTTTTACAGAACATCCCCATCCCCCCTTAAAAATAAAAACAAACAAACAAAAACCCTGTTATACTTTGTCTTTGCGAAGGAAATATTTGCACAAGCAAGTTACATCAATATTACAAATCTTTACTTGCATATCTAAATAATTTGCAATACTTTTCCACCTTTGCAAAAAATGATCCATCTTCATTTGTAGACATGCAGTCATTTAGTTCCATTATATAAACCTATAAAGTCCACTGAACCAAACTTGGAGAACCTTCTTCGTAACGTTATGTTTTTTTTTTTTTCAATAACTGTATCCGTAGAACGTATCTCAGTCCTTGATTTTGTTGCATTGTGACTATTTTTGTTTGTCAGATGCTGAAGTGGTGGCTGAAGTTCAGGAACTGCTTCCCGGTAAGAAGGATTTTGAGGTTAGGGGCATCGTGGGAAGGGGACACTTCTCTGAGGTGCAGGTGGTGAAGGAGAAAGCTACAGGAGACGTGTACGCCATGAAGATCATGGACAAACCCAGCCTGCGTTCACAGGACAATGTGAGTCTCCTCTAGTCCTCCAAAGCGTGACACAGCGTCCTAACCAATGCGCTGGACTGGTTTATGTCAATTTATTAAGTTCGCTTAAACCCTTTTTTACAATCCACTGTAAGCTTGCATTCAGATCCCCCTCTGTTTAAATACATGCCCACTTATCAACATCCAATTAACAACTGACCGACAGAAGTCCCTGCCTTCATGTTTAATTTTTTTTTCTCTGGTACGGATGAGAAGATATGTTGCTACCTCCGGTTCATCATGATTTTAATGTTTTGATTTGCTGCGTTTCACTCTCAGCGTGCACAGACAATTTACTTAATAATTTGGTAAATGACTTGCTCACAGTTCACCCGGTTAGAACAAGCAAAGTTGAGATCTGAACACTAAACAAAAATAAACCATCTTTCACAAACAATGAGCTGTGCTTCATAAATTGTTACATTTTGACAATAAATCTTTTGTGCCTGCAAAATTTTGATAATGTGACTGTACCTTAACACCAGACAACACTCCTGGCTTTCTGCTACTTCTTGCTATTTTTGTGTGCACTGTGCTTCGGTGAATGAACTGTGTTAAGTGCAATCACTGTCCTTGAGCAAGAAATCCAATCTCAGGTTACTCCAGGCTGATTTTTACCGTAATAAGTGCTAGAAGCATCCACTAAATGACTGAGTGATCTGTTGTGAAGGTGGCGTTCTTTGAGGAAGAGCGAAGCATCCTGGCCCTGAACTCCAGTCCCTGGTTCCCTCAGCTCCAGAACGCTTTCCAGGACCAGGACCACGTCTATCTGGTGAGTGACTGCTTTAAACCAGAGTAGGAGATTTTCTCTGGACTGCTGGAGTTTCCTCGGCTCTGAATGATGATTTCACATCTTGTTATGTGATCTGAGCCAACTAATAGTGTAAGTTTGTTCTTTAAAAGACATCTGATGCAACACAGTATCAGAACAGTATCAGAACTTATATACAGAAACTGAGATTAATGTTTTAATTTAGCCAAAAATAAATGTTGTGATTATGTATTCTAATAGTCTGTTCTTTAAAAGACCGTGTGAGATGTCACGCTGTTTAAATACTGTTTAACAAGTGCAGTTTTCTTTCTTGGGTTGATGCATTTTCCTTATGCAAATGGCAAGTCTGAGTGGCACATATCAAAGCATTTATTTTAGTTGATTTGTGTTGGTTCATAGTAGATGTAAATGAAACTAGGATGCTGTATTTTTTTTAACATCCATGATGCACTTCACCTTTAAGAGGATAGAAAAACATGATCTGGCTGCTTTATTTAGCTGAAACTCCCTTTGTGTCAGCAGTGGGGCGTAACACAGTGCTTTGTCTGTCTTTCTAATGGATGTTTGTGATCATGGCGGGCGACAATACAGCGAATGTTCACAGTGTTCTCGTCCTGCTCCGGACAAACCCTGTCTGCGTCTTTCAGCTGTAGAGCTACAGTCTGACCTGAAGATGAGGACATGAAGTTTACTTCAAAGTACAGATTCAGAATTATAGAGAATATTTCCTGTACAGGGAGAGAGAGGGAGATTCAAGTTAAAAACAGCTATTGCATCATCAGAAGCGACACATTTCCATTCACATGTGACTGAAAATGCTGCATGAGGGTCTATGGGGATTTATGGGGCTACCAGTTAATAATAATACTTTATATATACCTTAAGGTTGCTTTTCGAAAAATACAGAGGCAGAAACAAGAAGCAATTTGGAGAGTGAAATGCGACACCATTTTGGGTAACACTTTATAATAACTACACGCTCTGAATCATTAGTTAAGCGTTAGTAATAGTCAGTTCATTCTTTATAAATTCTATTCTATATTCTATTACAAAGATTTAACGGCTCAGTTATCTTCCAAACAGAACAAATAAACAAACACAACACAGAGGGATACAGAACTATTCATTTCAAGATGCA
>JAUCMR010000107.1:25607194-25621117 GCA_032357425.1 Enteromius argenteus
CATCTTTAAAAACCATTAAATATCTTACTGACCCCAAATTTTTGAACGGTAGTGTATGTATATATATATATATATATATATATATGCATGATTCCATATGATTTTAATTTATTTATTCAATGGCAAACAATGTAAAATCATGCCACTATGCTTAACTTTTAATAATTGTACTATTTTACTTTAAATATTTTTTCCTTTTTTTTTAGTTTCCTGGAAGTGAGACTTAATTTTAACTGTGTTCATTTTAAATTGAAGTAATAATCTAGTGTATTATTATGCTGCTAATAACCTATAAAATTAATGTATAAGAATAATCTAGAATGCACACCAGCTTTGATTTTATTTTGTATTACTTTTTATTTTATGTTTTTTGTTTTATGTGTTGTAATTTTTAAGTAAATATAAAAAACTCAAGCGTTAAAAAGTTCAGCGTTAATACATAAAAATCAAGAAATATGATGAATATTGTTTAAGAAATATATATATATATATATATATATATATATATATATTCTCAATTTTTACAGACCTGTCCATATATGTTTTGACACAAGCACAATTTTTATTATTTTAGCTGCTGACCAAAACATATTCAGGTTACAGTTATTGAATACAGGCTTTAATTTGAGGGTATTTTCATCTCAACATTACAGCTCTTTAATATGTTCCTCTCCCCCTGTTTTCAAGGGACCATAAGTAATAGGACAGTTGACTCAGAAGCTGTTTTATGGACAAACGTGGGCTATTCTTTTGTTATTTCTACATCTACTAATAAAACATGGTTTCTAAGCAGCTTTCACATTAATAAACAGGAATATAACAGTGTTAGTGCTGTAATTAAATTGCATCTACAACAGCAGCAGGACACAAGAAAATAGTGACATTATTTAGCTCAATTCAGTTCATTTCAGCTCAATAGCAGTGTTACTATCCAGCTCAATTTACTTTAAATTTTGTTCTTATCCAAGAGTGTCAGTGCAGTCAAATTGATAATATTAATTCTTGTAAAATGATATCACCCAACTCTGCATCAATGTTCTGTTGCTTGTGTTTTGCTCTCAGCGTTTTCTGAAGTTTCCAGAGGAACCCAAAGCCAGCGCTCAGTTTGTGGACCTGCTGCAGAGTTTGTTATGTGGATCACGGGAGCGTCTGGGATACGAGGGCCTGCGCTCGCATCCGTTCTTCTCCTCCATCGACTGGACAAACCTGAGACACGGTAAGACCACATTTGTTCTGAAGCACTATAAAGCTGCGCTGCCATCAGAAACCTCGTCAATGTGTCTGCAGCGTAATTTTTCCATGTCCCTGTTAATTACAGGTTATTAATCATTAGCCTGACTTGCTGCTATTTCTGTCACCTTTAGTGATTTGCTTCTCTGGTGTAATTGCTGGATTTGTTATAGTGGGCTGGGATGTGTCTGAGTGCACAGATTGCTCTGCAGGTTTAAGTGAAACACAGATGATCTGAGTTAATTCATTAAGACTGTGGCGTAAAGCTCAGAGTTTCTTCTATATCTGCTTTAAGACTTTAGGATTGTTAGCTGGGGGGGGGGCAGCATAAGCATCATCTTTAATCATAGATTTAGTAAACATATTGCAGTAGTGCATGTGTAGGGATGTGCTTGCTGGAAAACCAGCTGATATCATATGACAGCATTTGTAGCCACACTCTGATAACAAACTATGTTTATGGGAAAATAAAAAGCCTCCATATGTTTAATAATGCATTAACTTACACACACACACACACTTGTGCTCCTCCGGGGGGCAGCGGGTGGATTTCTGTGGCATTAGTCAGATTATGGAGTGTGCAGGTGTTCTCACAGAGAGAAGGGCTCAGATAGTCACACAGCCAAACACTAATGAGATAATACGCCACACACACACACACACACACACACACACACAGTGAAACGCATGTCTTGCTCATGCAGAGTTTCCTAAAGAATTTTGTTCCGGCAGGATCCTACCATTGAACTGCAGTCATATGACAAAAATACATATAGACCAGATACCATCAATATACTCATATAGATTTTAATATATACATGAAGTAGTAAGTGGTTTAAAAAAAGTTTGTTATAGCATTTTGGTTTTAGGACAACTTTGATGAAAGGTTTTTGATCCACACACACGCACATCCACACATATGTGTATATATATATATATATTTTATACATGCATACAAAGAACGGATAGAACAGCTGTTTTTATGAAATGCAAGCTACTTACTACTACTTAAATATAGTTAAATTATTTACCTCAAAATAAACAATTAAAATACAGTTAAATAAAGGCAGTGACCACTTGCTGCTTTTGACTAAATAAACACAGAAGAACAAATCATGTGTACTTTAAGGTACCTTATTAGAAATATGAATAAAAAAATAAAAGCATAAAAGAAGTGGTCGTTGTGCATTAGTTTGCATTTATACTCAAAAAGAAATGAATTATTTTTACTTCCACGGGTTGTTTTATTGCCATATGCCCTTCATTTTTAAACCACAAAAGGAAATGGGGAAAAAAGCTCAGTTTTGTCTATATAATGGCAAGTAATAATCGCTTGACATCAAACTTTTTATTTTAAGCATCACAGAATGGTCCCAAGTGCAACCCAAGGGTTCTCAGGGTTTGGTGTAAAACAAACTCACATGTATTTAACAAAGATCCTGACCTTGGCCACGAGTTTGCAGGTTCACAGTGCACACCGGTTGTGAGAATAAAAAAAAAAACACAAGATAAAACTACAATTCATGTAATTCTATATCTGCTGTTTGTCTCAACAAGAAGTTATCATATTCACATCATTCTGTCTGACATGACAGCCTGAGATCAGGTCTGGAGATACTCATGTTTCTCATGTTTTTATCAGTCTTGTTTTCTCAACATATGTGCTTTTCCTAAGCGAGTGAACTTCTACGCTAACTCGAGTCTCATGATCATGCCGGTGTTCACAGAAGACCAACACAGATCTGTTCTGACACACAGTATCAGATTTCTTTGTCACAGTCACTGACGTGGTTATCACTGTCAATCACAGCAGATACTGATTCAGTGACACATTTAATTATGAATGTCCATCCTGAAACTTGCAGTGTGTTGCTAGTCGCATGAGATCTGAAACTTTTATTCAAATTGTAAATAGGTTATAAACAAGGTTATATTCGGTGTGTCGCACAGTACAGCTCTTTCCAGCGTCCCCGATGTATGTTTCCTGTTTAGAGGTCTAGTCTCATTTTCAAATCCAGGAGAGCGGCTCAATTATCCTTGATATTTTGAGATAAAAGAGCTTGATTGCTTGGTTTGGTTGCACTGTTGAATATGCTGTAACTCTCAGAGCTCACTGTCTTCTGCGGTGAGAAAATAATTTATGAACGTGAGTTCAGTGATGAATTCAGTAAGGTTGGTGGGTTTAATAAGTTAAGTGATCTCTGTTCATCTGGTCCTTCATAAATACATAAATGTAAAAGCCTATAAGCTCATCCTGTAGGGTCATAATTAAAAATGAAAATGTGAATGAAAATAAAAGCAGTTTACATGTTTTATAATTGCTTTCTTTAGGAAAGCGGCGAGCAGTTTATTTTTCATCGATATTAAGCAGATGTGATTCCTTTGTTCAGATCAAAACGTTAAGACATTGAAAGTCACAACTACAACTTTTAAAGCAGGATCTAAAAATATATATGGTCTGTTTATAAAAGCTTAGGTTTTATACATTTATTTTAAACTTTAAGATGTTTTCTTTTTTTTGTGGCTGTAAGAAACAAAGTAAAAAACTGGACAAAGGCTATTGAGCAATTTGATGCAGGTCAGTGTAGCCAATATACGGACAGTATATTGTGTAATAGAATTAGATGAGAACATTCACAAATGTAAAAATATGTAACAAACAGACTCACAAACTGACTTCACAAGCTTGCGATTCAATTCAATTAACATTTCGATTCGATTCAATATTGATTATTTTGGATATATATCAAAACTAATGCTGTAAAAAATAAGAGAAGATTACACTTAATGAAGTTTTTAAAATTATAAAGTTGCATAATAATTTAAATTGATAATTGCATAATAGTATTTCTACTTCAGTAGTTTTTTTATAATTATTTTTTATAAATATAAACAATGATGGCTGTCATAGAAAATGTGATGGATTTATTCAAACAAATGAAACATTGAAGATCAGTAAAATTTAGATTGAATATGTTATACAATGCATATATTTAGCAAAATGCCGCTCTCTTCAGTTTATTTTTCTATCTGACTAATGAGTTTAGGGTCACAAAATACATATTTTTCTGAGGAAGTTGTACTCTTTATTTTAGCTTACCTTCGGATGGTAAGTCATGTTTATTTAGTGCTGAAACTAGTATTATTGTGGAGGAGATGATGGGTTCATGTGCATGTGCTGAACTGAGGTGCTACAGCGATCTGTCACTCCATATTAAACAGCACCAAAACACCATTTATTGTTTAAATACAATAGACAGAATTTGAAATCGAAGACTTTTTCTATACTGATATATTGCTATAGTCCATACTTTACCTTATAGAAAATTGATTAAAAATTCAACAAATAATTGTATGCAACCATTTTTAATCATTTGTTAAAGCATCTAAAACCTTCTTCGCCTTATTTAAAGGAAAATATTCATGTTGACAACAGAAGCTGGCCGTTTATTTGCAGTCATCTTGCTCTGTAGATAGTCTACATTTTGATCATATTGTTTGGCTGCTACAGCATGAAAAATATCTCTAAAAATAAAGACGGTTGTTATTTCTGTGTATCTGATGTGATTATGATTGATTTGCGTGTTGAATTGACCCGCAGCTCAAAGGCTTGTTATTCAAATCATAGTGTCACTTTATCAGTTTCCTGAGATAAATCGACTCTATCGAGATGATTAACATATTCAGATGAGCTGATGAAGCGCTCTGAGCGTGTGCTGGAATCATCACGTGTCTCCTGCAGTCGATGTTGTATTTGTTAGATCCTTCTGTGATTTGTTGTTGTTGTTGTTTTGTTGTTTTTTTTAGATAAATAAACCAATTGTCTAAATGTATGAACAAAAGCCCCCCAGCGGCAGATACTCTGTCTGTGTGTGTGTGTGTGTGTGTGTCAATACAGCTGTTTGTGTGGATGCAGCCTGTTTGTGTGAATCTCGCGTCGGGTTTTGGCTGTGACTCATGCTGATTAGCTGAGACTGCTGCAGTGAGAGAGAGAGAGAGAGCGGGCGAGCGAGTTATTGCGCTACAGTCTCATCACTGAGACCCCCGTCTCTCTCTCTCTCTCTCTTCAGTCTGTTTTTCTCAGCGACCACCTCAGGTTTTTTTCCTCTCGTCTCCTCCAGCACTCCCTCCGTTCGTTCCGTCTCTGCGTTCTGAGGATGACACCTCCAATTTCGAGGAGCCGGAGAGGCACCCCCGCCCCACGGCCGCTGCCCAGCGAGATCAGCCTCGCTCAGGCTTCCACGGACGAGACCTGCCCTTTGTAGGGTGGTGCTTCAGTCGGGCCCTGAGTGCACTGGCCAAGTCTGAGTGAGTACACACACACACACACACGCATGCTGATTTTACTAGTCTAGTCACAGGTGGTCCATTGCTGCGGAGACGACCACATCACCACGGCGACTGTCTCCAGGCAACATTGTGGCTGAATGCAAGGTATTGCGGGGAAAGCTGCGGTTCTCTCACTTCACATGTCTGGAAGATGAATCAGAGGGAGCTGCGTGTGCGCCGCTGTTTTTATGTCCAGAGACTCAGAATATCTCATGCATGTGTTGCCATGTGCATGCAGGGGAGCGGGAAACCCTCTCCTGGTGTGTGTGTGTGTGTGATATGATCTGTAGCACAATGAAAGACAGTGCGTAAACACTGTAACGTGATCGGCTCTGTGTTTGCTGCGATGTGGTCAGCCTTCAGTCTGTTGTTTTGGTTTTGCGTTTGCGTCTGATCGTGTGGCTGTTGCTGTTGCTGTTTTGATCGGTGAATCTCACAATAATCTGTTTAGAACACGTCCAAATCTCTGAATCAGAAGAAAAGCATGAAAAGAATATTCTTATTACCATAATGCCAAAATAAAAAAACTCATTACTGTATTATTTATTTATTTTTTTAAGCTAATTTCACCAATTCTCATTACCACAATGCAAAAATAAATATCATTACTGTATTTCTCATGAGTCGTTCTTGAACTGTAATATTTTTACCTTCCTTTTTTGTTATTCTAATTGCTTCAATGCAAACATAATTCTCATTACTGATATACATTAATTATTTTTTTCCATTTTATATTTAATTTCTCCCAGTTCTTATACCAAAATAGATATATTTTTTTTTAATTTAATTAATTTAATTTTTAATCTTTTAATCTCCCAGTTTTCATTACAATAACAAATCATTACTATGATGTTTTTTTTATTTTTATTTTATTTTTTTTGTTATTCTGTTTGCCATGCCCCCATTTGGACCTACTGTATTACAGTACTCATGTTTTCATTAATATTTAATGTTTTTTTGTTTCCCCCCCCCCAAATTGACGTTACTATAATGTAAAACAACTTCTCATTACTGTAATGATTTTTAACATAATTTATTTTTTTTACCCCAGTTCTCATCATGCATATAATGCAATAAAAATCGAATTGCTGTTAGCATCATTGGTAGCGGTTGTGCTTTAATTTGTTGATTTTAATCACAATAACTGTTTTGCAATTAAGAGAACAACTTGAAAGTAAAACATCTGGGTGCATTACAGTAATGAGAGAGTGTGTGTGTGTGACGTGCTGCCCAGTGATCATGATGTGTCGAATCAGGTGAAGGTCTCGCTCAGGAATCTGATCCCTGATGAGCCGTAAATAACATGTTTTTTGTTTTTTTTTCCCAGGAGTTGAAGGGAAAGGGGAAAGAGAGGGTGAGGTGAAGCTTTATAGCATTAGTCAGAATGAGAATGAACCCAGAATGCATTTCTATGGTAACCAGAGTGCGTTTTCTTCCCACGCTCCCCCTCCGTCTCTCATTCATACGCTGCTTCTCTCTCTAATCCTGAACTGCGTATTTGTCCAGCCCTGTGTCATGTTGTTGCCGTCTTCTTCATATAGCATTTCCAGCACTGTGAAATCCGCCGAGCACAACACGAGCGGCTCCAGCAGAGGAGCGTGGGAATGTTAATGCAGAAGTGCAGCTGCTGATTGGTGGACGGGCTCCTCTGGAGATGCGCTGCGATATGAGAGCGCTGGATCCGTCTCGAGGCAAACAGAACATCTGTAATGAGAGAAAGCGCTCTTACTGACGCATGCATTAGTTCTGCAGTAGGTGTGTTGTTCAGAACGCTTGACGTGCCGTTATTTATGCCCTGCACAGCTCTTTCATAAACACACAGACATGCCTTCTTTTGTACAATAGATGAACATCTCAGGTACCTTAGGATTGTTGATTTACAGTCCGCTCGTGTCTGATCAGGTTGCAGTGGCGCTGTTGTGACGTGGACTCCCCTCACGTGCCACCTTTGTGATTCTGCTCACTATAGATCCGTCACGCCAAAGATGCTGTGTGTCTCTTTCCTTATTAACAGACTCACCAGGACTAGATCTGTCACAGTAATTGGGTAAAATGTCTGGTTACCTGTGCATTGGGAATCTGGAAATGTAAGGGAGTTTTAAAGGTGAAGCATGTTATTTCTGTTGCTAACATCACCACATCATCACACTGCACAAATAATCATACCCGTTTTCCTGAATCCATGTTTTCAGCTGGTCAGTGAACCAGTTCAGTATTGAGCATCAGTTTTGATAATTTCAGCAGAAACACTGTAAAACATTAGGCTATTTGTAGGTAAAACAAAGATTATCAGAGTACATTTTGCAAGAAAATACAATTTCAGTCTTTCTACTGTATTTATTATTTAACATTTAATTCAACAAGTTGCTTTCCATTTCTTCAAAGAGCTTAGCAATTGCCGGTAAAGTTATAAAATATATATATAACAATAATGCATATTTACATTGTAGATAAAGGTTTTTGCAAATGCTTAATTATTTTAATCATTTTTTCATTTTCCACGATTTTTATTTTCATTAAAAAAAAAAAATCTAATTACTATAATGTTTTTTCATTTCAGTTATTTCATTTTCATTTCCAGTTATTTTTACCATAATGCTAAAAAGCTCATTAGGGTCATATTTGTCTTATTTATCTTCGCTCTAATTCCTTTTATCATAATGCATAAATAGCTGTATTTTATTTATTTATTTATTTATTTTCATAACTTTTCCTCCTAATATTCATTATTATAATGAGAATTATAAAAAAATAAAATAAAACAATTGTAAAGTTTAAACATCTTTAAAAGTAATTGCTGTAATTTTGCTTGTTTGTTAATAAAGATTGCATTGATAAGAATTACAGTAAAAAGTGTGTGTAACATGCTTTTTACACACTAGTAAATGCTATTCATATATTGAATAGGATGCAAACATGCAATCATGGGTTAATTCCCAGGGAAATACATGAACCGATCAAACCTCGAATGCAATGTAAGCCACTTTGGATAAAAGCATCTGCTTAATGCATAAATGCAAATGTATTAATCCCATTGATTTGAAACTGAAATAATGTAAGCCGCCTCTATATATAAATCAGCTGGTATTTGTCTCTGAGAACTAATTGACTCCCAAAACAAAGCATAATGTTTTAGACGGAAGCGATCATTTACCATTTTACCCCATTGGGTAGTAAAAGTGCATTAATGATATGATGCATGCCATGCTGGAGTGTCTCTGGAGAGACGCTTGTTTTGGGTTGAGTCAGAGCTCTAATTGGAGCGCTTCCTGTCTGCTGCAGGTTCATACTGTAATGACCGGCCGAGAGTAGGTGGCTTCCTCTTCTGTCTGTGACTCACGGAGCGTCTGGGTGATGCACCGCTGCTCGGATAACTCAAAGACTAACTGGTTTGTCAGTCAATGAATAGTTTGTGTGATAATGAGATATCATGCTCATTCTCTCACCCTCGTGTTGACATCCATGCAGCGTTCTTCCATACAGTGACCAGGGGCTGTTCGGCTCCCGAAGCATCTTCATGGTGTGTGAATGATGATAGAATTATTATTGTTAGCCGGGTGAAGCATTAGAGCCCTTTATCTGGCGTCTGGATTTCACGCCGCAAGCGTGATCGGGAAACAGTGATAGGATGGTTTTCTTCTGTAGTTATCTCAAATGCTTTTCACTGAGCTTAGCAAAGATGAATTCTCAGCCGTCTGTCCAAAATATTTGCCAGGAAAGGGTAGTTCCTTTTTGCATGAGGTGACAATGAAATTTTTATTTTTATTTACAGTGACAAAACCAGTGTCACGTCAGGTTAACGGAATTTTTTTTTTCCCCACTGCAGTTATAATATACATTCTTAAACTTGACCATAAATAAATAAATAAATAAATATTAGCTACTTTTCAGTAAATTATGCATTTAGGGTGCCAAATAAAAATCTTGCTAAATAAGTAGCTAGTCATTTAATTAATGTAAAATGCAAAATTAAGTATTGTGCTGATTCTAGGGCACTTTTTGTCCTTTAAATTTCCTGAAGATTGTCTAATTTCTGCTTGTCTTGTGTCTTATGTGAGTTTTCAGATAGTGTCTCATTTAAATGTAAGCAGCAAAAAATATGGTTTGTAATCATGATTCATTGATTTTCAGAGCAAATGTGAGCCTGGAGCACAAAAGCACTCATATAGCTCACATGTATTTGTAGCAATAGCCAACAATACATTGTATGGTCAAAATGATCCGTTTTTTCTTTCATGCCAAAAATCATTAGCATATAAGATCATGTTCCATGAAGATTTTGTAAATTTCCTACCATATCAACTTAATTTTTGATTTAATAACATGCATTGCTAAGAACTTAATTTGGGCTGCTTTAAAGGTGACTTTCTCAAGATTCTAGATTTTCACATAGGAAAATAGGTCAATATTTGGATGAGATACAACTAACAAACAATACATCATCTGGAAGCTTATTTATTCAGCTTTCAGATGATGCATAAATCTCAGTTTAAAACCCTTATGACTGGTTTTGTGGTCTAAAGTCACAAATATATTAAAGGGTTAGTACAGCCCGAAATGAAAATTCTGTCATTAATTACTCAAATTAATTAATTAAGATATTTTTGATGAAATGAGAGAGCCATCTGTCCCTTCATAGACAGCAACACAGCTGAAATGATCCCAGAAACGTAGTAAAAACATCAGTAAAACAGTCTGTGACATCAGTGGATCAACTTTATTTCTGCAATGCTACAAAAATACAAGAAAACAAAAATAACATTTCAGTTGTGTTGCTGTCTATGGAGACAGATGGCTCTCTCATTTCATCAAAAATGTCTTAATTTGTGTTCTGAAGATGAATGAAGGTCTTGAGTTTGGAACGACATGAGGGTGAGTAATTAATGACAGAATTTTCATTTTGGGGTGAACTAACCCTTTAAATATCAAGATTGTGAAAAGTCAAAAAAGTATTGGAAAAGCCCAAGTGTGGTTTAAAAGGAAAGCATAAATGTGATAGTTTGTTTAAAGGCCAGCCTCTATTCAGAGTGCAGCTCATCAGCTGATTGTGTGTGTGTGTGTGTGTGAGGAAGTCCTCGTTCTTCATGAACGCTCTGAAATCTGTACAGCCACTCAGATGCTCTCTGCCACGCTGGTCTTCCTGACCTTTCTGGATGGCGATCAAAGCCGCGCAGCGTGTGTGTGACAGCGTCGCCGCAGGAGCATCGGGAGAACATTTACCGAACATAGGCTGTGAGTCAGCCTCGTCTTTGTCCGTCAGCCGCGCTAAGAATAGCCGATGTAGGAATGCATCAGCGCTCCAGCAGATCGATAGCTACTGTATTCACAGAATGTGTAAGTGTGTTTACATCCGCCGCAGATGCCCAGGGTTAGTCAATGCGACTGCCGCCCACTTCAGGCAAAAAGAGCAAGATGCTCTGACGCGCTTTTCATGCGATGACATGCTCGAATCACCAATACTTCGATATTAATGCTGTAATAATTGAATTCCACCTGAAAGCTTTATTGATGCGCAGTAATGTGAAATGCTATTCTCAAAGGTCAAAAGATGTTTTCCCATTGCAGTTTATTTTTCCCTTCGAGACAGGGTTTTCTCTAAGGGCTCAGTCTGAAATGCATAGCCTGTAATTACACTTTGAGCCCAAACACACACACACACATGCGGCCCATAATCGAGTCGGTTGTGGGCCGTTCTGATCAGACCCCTGGGATGCGCCGGTTTCTCCGAAGGGAAGTCTGTAAGCGCTGGGTAATGGACTGCTTTACAGCAAACAGGCAGAACCTCTAATCTGGTTAGACCCCTCTGGTATGATGCTGTGGAAAGCGTGTTTAAAGCTGGGCGTGTTTGTGTGCGTTTAGACACTCTCGAGGGGTCTAGAGGTGTTGAGATTTTCCATTTCACAGATATAATAATTTACTGTATAAAGCAGAATTTTGGATGAATAATTAAATAATTTGGGCTAGTTCCTGTGATTTTATAAAAGTGCAAAAAGACTTATTAATCATGATTAATCGCATCCAAAATAAGTTTGTTTACATAATATATGTGTGTGTATACTGTGTTATTTTTTAGGTATATATAAATACAAACACATACATGTGGATATATTAAAGGGAAAATATGTTAAATATATTCATATTAAATATAAGAATATAAACATAAATGTATATGCATGTGTATATTTTTAAAATATATATACTGTATGTGTGTATTTGTATAATAAATAAATATACACAAATATATTACACATATATTATGTAAACAAACTTTTTTTTTTTTTAATGTGATTTATTCGTGAATTATCTTTAGCACTAGTGAATTTGAATTCTGCATGTAGAATATACTTAAAATAAAAACAGTACAGTTTAGTAAAGCATTCATTTTTAAGGAATGTAGCACAATCTTTCTTTTTTTTTATTTTAGTTGTAGTTATTAAATTAAAATGTGAAATGTCGGATTGGCAACTAGCTGTATAATAAAAAGATGTTTATATTTTAATTTTAATTTAGCTAGCGTTTATTTCAGGTAACGAAAGTGTTATTTTATGGTTTTAATTTTAGTTTCTAATTTAGTTTTAGGCAGCTCTAACTGTTATTAGTTACTCCCGACTAATCATTTGTCCAGCAGTCTTGGTTTAGAAGTATTTTTCACATTCATTTATTTTATGGAGATTTTTATGGAGAACCATGAACCAAAGCACCTGGCTCTGAGGTGAATCCCATCGATTCTTTGAACATCTGAAAATAAGACACAGACTGTGTGCTTAGCAAGGTTAATGAACTGCTCTCATCACATGACCCTTGACTTATGATGGAATCAAACCAGAAACAACTGTGCACTAAAAAGATATTGAAAAGGACAACTTTCATTAGAAATATTGTGACCATAAACAAGCAGTTTGTGAGTGTAGGCAGACTGATCGGATTACATCAGCCGCAATGCTTCATGGGAGTAGGCGGTCACCACTGAGCCTCCTTTCTGTTTCTATGGTAACAGCAACTTCTCTGATTATTGTTTGATGTATTCACCAGAAATTTGGCTTTCAAACATGATTGATGGTCATAAACGAAGCTGACGTGTGCCTCTACAGAAGCTGAGCATCCTCAGAGCTCTTGATGAAGCTGAAGTCTTTATACGTTATACCGCTCTGTGGAGGAAATCTATATGATTCTTCTGGAGCCCTTTTTTGATTCTATCTGTATTTCTCAGTTTGAAACTATTAAATGAGGAGACTAAATAACTGAACTCCAATGACTTTAACAATGCTAATACAGGGTTTCCGCAAGGCTTTAAGGGACGTTTTGCTAAAAACTAGTTTCGAGAGGAGTGCGCACAAAATCAACCACAGCTGGCACCGTATTATCCAATCAATCCCCTCATCTCTCCAGCCAATCAGATCCATCCTTCCCACTATAAATAGACCAGTTTCCTCCCCTTCCGCATCTCGTCTTTTTTGCATGGTCTCGCTCTGCCAGATAAGCTGCCTAAACGCTGATTACTCGTCCGAGCTCGATCAAGGACCCAGCTCCCTTCCAGCCCCAGCCAGCCTTCAGCCAGTCCACCCAAATTCCTACGGGAGCCCGCGGCTTCCATTCGAGGCCGCGAGCCTGAGCGCTCTCCGATCTCTTCCACTCTTCATCCGCCAAAGCAATCCCACGTGAAAGAATCCATGCCACTCACCACACGCTGGCTTCCTCCTCCATTCTCCGCCGTCCTGGACGCAGATCCAAGCCCACTGTTGCCAACTTCAATCGCAAGTAGCAAGCCAGTTTGATACTTCCTAGTCGTCGCCAGATGACGTCATACATAATCTGCATATTCATAACGTCAGCGCGGCATTTTAAGTTACTTTTCTGTGGTCACAAAACGTATTTAATGCACCCAATTCCCAGTGTAACGTTTTCATTGTTATATTTAGCCTAAAGGTTCCTGTTGTCAGAAACAGAACAAATATAAATATTGACTGGAATGTAGCCCATCGTTACTAGAGCTCCCCCTCTGCTAAAGCCGTGTTTTTTCCATCCCTCCGCGCCTCTGACAGCCGTTTCTCCGCCCGCCTCTGACGAGGCCGTTACCCTCCCCGCCTCAGCCGAGGCTGTCTTCCCCTTCTTTACCCCAATTTTATTGTCTGCATTGCTCATTTCTTTTATTACATCATGCTAACTCATGTTCTGCTTTACCGACAGGTCGCCGGTTCTCCAATCCGGCCCGGCAACCTCCGCCGTTGCTCCCGCCTCCCCCCAAATAAATGCGTGGACCACCCAAATACCCTCGCCACTTGTCCAGCACGCATTCTTTGGGGGGCTATTTGGCTGCTGTCCTCCTCTAGCCTTTTTTGGGGGGCATGCAGGGTCCGAGCCGGA
>JAUCMR010000107.1:25644238-25666796 GCA_032357425.1 Enteromius argenteus
CCCCCCCCCCCCCCCCCCCCCCCCCCCCCCCCCCCCCCCCCCCCAGAGATATATCTATATATATATAGAAAAAATAATAATGATAAAAAATACACCAGAATTACTAAGGCTTTAATTAAAATAAAAAAAATGTATGGGGGAAAACTTTAAAAATGTTAATAAAAACTATAACAGGATGTCAGTGATGCTAAAATAATACTCTGTATAATGACATGCAGTTTATTATATAAACATGTATTATATAAAAGTAGGCTCTAAATGTGTTGTATTTAGTATGTCTTAAGTATTATTTGGTTTTTATTTAAAAAATATTATTTATTTCAATTTGATATTTTATGGTTTGATGAATTATTACCGAACTCAAGGCACTGTAGGCCTGCTGAAATGATACTGAACTGTGCCTTACCATTCGTACCGCAGTAGATATATATTTGGGAGGGACTACTGAGCTTTATTTACATTTAGGAGCTGGTTTAATTGTACAGGTCTGAGAGAGAGTGTAAAATGAGCTTGAGAAGCTGACAAAAAACTGCACTGAAATGTATAAATGAGTTGTGAGTAATGAGCAGATATATCTGTGTGATACACAGCATGTGTTTGCCTGTCTCCCGCAGGCCCACAGAGATGAGATCCAGCGCAAGTTTGATGCTCTGAGAGACAGCTGCTCGGTAAGATTTCCCACAATCCCCTGCACTGCTCAGGAGGCTCCAATAATAGTTCTCTTCAATATGAAAAACATTTTTCAGGCACACTTCATATTTTTACTTACTTTACTTCATTCAACTGTTTCTCTCAACCACTGTTAGGGTAAATTAGCCTATAAAAAGGTAATTAATAACTAGTTACTAATTACATCTTCAACAGTGTAAATTACTCTCTACAAAAAGTATTTACTTACTTATTAAGTTCAGTTACATAAGAAGTAACTGTAATTAAATTACAGAAAAAAAAGAGTAATCCCTTCCTTTAATTTTTAAATTCCAGTAAGTAGTTGCACCCAGCACTGCTCTCAGCCTTCCTTTGATTCACTTCAGATGAAATGGCATCTCTCCTGGAGATTGAAACTGTAAGGTTTCAGTGCTGTGTTGTGCTCGATAGCCTTTAGCTCGAGGATCCTCAGGGATGGGATAAAGAGCTCAGAGAGAAGTTATTGATTAGAAGAAGAAAGCAGAGATCTAAACAGTGGCTATCTTCTTCTGTTGGCCGTGAGCCCGAGTGACACACAACAGAATCAATATACACTGAGGAAAGCTGCTGTCACCTTTAATGCCTCATTTATCCCTGATGACAGACCTGCTCGAGTCCTCTGACCTCACACTGAACAGATTCATTCAGACTGACCTCACCTGTGCTTGCGGGTTTAATTGCTTTTCATATAAAGAGTGCAATTTGCAATGTTTTTACCTCAAAGTCATAATTATAAACTCAGAATGTAATGAAAATGTACTGTTTTGATGTCATGTAAATATAAAATGACAGTGCTGTCATTTATAGCTGTTTAGTTATAGCTGACATGCACTTTGTTCTTCACTATTGAATATAGGTGAGTTAATGTAGTCCTCAGAAACTAACCCACACATTGATTCTGTTTAGTTTTATGAATGTTGCCAGAGCAAAACATAATGTCCATGTCCAAGAATATGAAAAGGACTCACTCTTTGCATTCTCAGGGTCTTCGTCTTGTATCTATCCTCTCTATAGTAGTACATAATACATGCAGCATTTCTGCCAGTGATGATGTCACTGTGAAGTATGCTTACTGATTGGTCTTGAGAGTGTTACTTTATACTTATACGCCTACATATGTATACTTATATACATATAACGTATGTGTGATTATACATAAAATACACACACATGCATGTTTCTTTAAAAACCATTAAAAGTATATAGTCAAACCGAAATTTGTTCAGACTCCTTCAACATTTCTCACATTCTCACAGTTTATTCACTATAGTTTAAAATGTAAAAAAAATATGACAGGAACTCAAAGAGTTAAACTGTGTCAGAACAAATGCGTCTCGATAGAAGGGTATGTAACAAACTGGGCTGAGTAGCTGTCAGCTGTTAAATTTAAGCACGATACCATTAAACATTAGTAGTTAAAGAAGAAACACTGAAGTAAAACATGGCCAGGTCAAAGTCTCTGAATAATTTTGGTCCCAAATTTGTATTAATTTTACTGATACACTGTATGAAGACTTTTTGGTTATATGTCGTCACAGTCGTTTTTAATTATATCCTCACTAACGTGAACTATAGTGTCCTGCACCCACTAGAAGAAAATATCAAAATATCGGGTTTGATGGATGATCAGCGTTCATGTGTATTGATTGCTTGGTCTCAGGTGATCACGGACCTGGAGGAGCAGCTGACCCAGTTGACCCAGGAGAATGCCGAGCTGAACCGGCAGAACTTCTATCTGTCCAAGCAGCTGGACGAGCTGACGGTGGAGAGCGAGGAGAGACTGCAGCTCAGTCAGGACGTGGACCGTCTGCGCAGAGAGGTGGCCGACCGAGAGATGCACCTCAACAACCAGAAACAGGTGCGCTAACATGACTTTTGATCTTTTGCCGTGTAAGAGGTCTTTGTACCTTTAAAACATCCTCCAAGTTTCATAGCTTAAGTCGTCCTCATTATAAAAACAAAGCCTTTATTTAAACAAGCTTTAAAAACGGCTCTTTTTGGATCCAATGGGACTCGGTGATGTCATCTAGCACCAGTCATTTGCATAAACACTAGGTCTGTCAAAATGGCTGGAAAACAAAATCTGAATTTTGTCCTTAAATATTACTGATATTCAAATTATTTTCTAATTGAAAGGGTTAGTTCAGCCCAAAATGAAAATTCTGTCATTAATTACTCACCCTCATGTCGTTCCAAACCCATAAGACCTTCGTTCATCTTCAGAACACAAATTAGGATTTTATTTGATGATATCAGAGAGCTATCTGTCCCTCCACAGACAGCAACACAACTGAAATGATCCCAGGTCCAGAAACGTGGTGAAAACATAGCTAAAACAGTCCATGTGACATCAGTGGATCAACCTCAGTTTTGAGACACTTTGAGAAATACTTTTTTTGGGGTAGCAAAAAAAATAAAAACAATATAATTTACTCACAACCATTCTTCTCCTCTGAGTTATGTCTTGCATTTCTGGACCTGGATCATTTCAGTTGTGTTGCTGTCTATGGAGGGTCAGATAGCTCTCTGATTTCATCAGAAATATCTTCATTTGTGTTCAGAAGATGTATGAAGGTCTTACGGGTTTGGAACGACATGACTGAATTTTTATGACTGAACTAATGATAGAATTTTCATTTTGGGCTGAACTAACCCTCTAAAAGGTATCATTTCAGTTAGGCTTCTCTCCTGATGTATGTATAATTTAATACAAAAGACTGAAAACCAATCTCAAAAAAGCACTTTAAAAACATAAGATGGAGTTGGATGGGTAAAAACCGCTGTGAGACGTGTTTTTGTTTTTTAAAAGTTGGCTTACTAAACATGCAGCTCTTTTGTGCGAGACGCTAGTGCAACAGTGATAGATGTCTCTCGAGAAAATGTGTGTACTGTGTAAGTGGCTTGGCTTTGTACTATACTGAGGTGTATTATATGTCTGCAGAACATCGAGACTCTGAAGACCACGTGCAGCATGCTGGAGGAGCAGGTGGTGGAGCTGGAGAGTCTGAACGATGAGCTCCTGGAGAAGGAGAGACAGTGGGAGAACTGGAGATCTGCTCTGGAGGACGAGAAGAACCAGGCGGAGCGCAGGACCCGAGACATGCAGAGACTGCTGGACAACGAGAAGCAGAACAGGTACTCTGAGCAGAAAACACAAGGCATTACATTCAGTTATTCACTTCCAATGTGTCTTTTAATTTAATACAATTTGTCAGCATCTTCCGGTTAGCTAATAGCCATCGCAGATGCATTAAATTGATCAAAACAATAAAGGCGTTTATAATGTTCCAAAAGATTTCTACTTCAAATTCATTTAAAGTATTTTATTCATCTGTGAATCCTAAAAAATACAATGTAGCAGATTCCTCAAAAATATTAGTCAGCACAACTGTTTTCAACATAATAATAATAATAATAAATAATAATCAGAAATCTTTCTTGAGCAGCAAATCAGCATATTAAATGATTTCTGAAGGATCATGTGACACTAAAGACTGGAGTAATTCTTCATACAGTGAAGAAATTGATAAAAATTCAGGACCAAAAATGATTTTGAATAAGTGCTTCTTCATTAATTGTTTACCTTTCTATCAAAGTTATCTGAGATTATCAAGATGATTTTGTTCTGACACAGTTCTTGTCGTATTTTATTACCATATTCTAAACTAAAGTGAATAAACTGTGAAAGTGTGTAGATGAATCAGTTTTGGTTTGGCTGTATATCCACATAGAAAACTGTGATTTTAAATTACAAAACTACTTCACAATTTTTACTGTATTTTTGGTCAAATAAATCCATTAAAACTATTAGAGATCTTTCTGACCCCAAACGTTTGAGTGGTAGTGCATGTAGATAGTGTTTGTCTGGTGTAGTGTCTTGACTCGACCCTGTTCCTCAGGTTGCGAGCGGACCAGCGCAGTACCGAGTCTCGGCAGGCGGTGGAGCTGGCCGTCCGTGAGCACAAGGCCGAGATCGTGGCTCTACAGCAGGCTCTGAAGGAGCAGAGACTGAAAGCAGAGAGTCTGTCTGATACTGTGAGTTACACAAACACACTCGCTGCGGTTTGGCCTGGTGCGCTCCGGCCCTCCGTCTGCCATATTAATATTCATGCCAATATGGAATTTAACAAGCCGCGATTAAGCGCTGCAGCTGATGGAGATTAATTAAACACGGCGGTGCACATGAACACGCATTAGATGAACACTGAGAATAACAAAACCTTCTGTTTCTGCAGACAGGAGTGGCTTTGCTGTTTATATGTGCTCTTTATTGTGTCGTGCTCCTGTGTTTAGCTCAATGACCTGGAGAAGAAACATGCCATGTTAGAGATGAACGCAAGGAGCCTTCAGCAGAAACTCGAGACGGAGAGAGAACTCAAACAAAGGCTCATGGAAGAGGTGAAAAACACACTTGCGCATCAGCAATGGGCTGTAATGTACAGTTATTGAAAGCATATATTTAAATGTGTATGTTTCAATATTAATTGTGTGTTTGTGCACTTTTATATTTCTACTTTCAGAATTTTTATTAATTCAGTTTGACTTAACTTTAGCGGTTTTCAAATAATAATAATATTCATAGTAAGAAAGTCCATAAAAAATATTGAAAGCATTAAAAAAATTATTTTCCATGGACTTGAATGTATTTTATATATTTATATATTTATATATATAGAACTTTTTTTCATATGTATATATGCAAAAAATATTTATCCACTTTGATATTATATATTATAATTTATATAGACATCAATTGTTCTCAAATTATAATTACAGACACTATAATGTACTATAATGGTAAAAAAAAAATGCAATTGTAATTTTTGATTCTTATAAGTTTAGGGTTGGTTATGCTTTGTCTAACTAGTTTTCTCATGCTATTAACATCTGTGAAAACATTTCAGAACAGACGTTTTAGATTTGCACTGTAAACATTAATACGTCCCAGAACACAATGAAGGACCATCTGCTCATCACAAACACTGCAAAAACAAGAGTTTATACGTCAGTAGACCAGAATGACTGTAAAATACACATTGAGGCATTTGCCCGGTTGAAACAGTTGGAGAGAAAACAAACATATAAACACAAAACATTGCAGAAGCGTTCTGCTCCACATGTCACGTCTGTGCAGAGATCAGAAGTTTCCTTTGCTGATGATCCTGTGATATCTGAAGTGGTCTCAGGAGACTCGTGTTAGGTCTTGTTCTGGGCTGATGGATGAATGGATGAATCTGTGTGTCTGTGTGTCAGCAAGGGAAGCTGCAGCAGCAGATGGACCTGCAGAAGACACACATCTTCAGACTGACACAGGGACTGCAGGACGCTCTGGACCAGACCGACCTGCTCAAGACCGAGAGAACCGACCTCGAGTACCAGCTGGAGAACATCCAGGTGTCCACACACACACACACACACACACACTGGCCAACTGCCTCAAGATACTGAACTTGCACTCAAATAGTATTAATATTCGAATTATCCACCTCTTTCCTGAATGCAGAAGTAAGAGGGGCCCACAAGAGGGTGCATCAAGTGAAATATTACTACTGCACGTTTATTATAGCAATAAAATAACATGAGGATTTGTGACTACATAATGTTTATAAACCAAATATAATTAAGTTGCTTAAACAGTTATAAACAAATCAGCATCATGTGTTCATAGTTCAGTATAAAGGAACGAAAGCCAGTCACACAGTACTTAATGTATGGAGAGAAAAAATGTCAAAGTCTTGTTTTTTAACAGTTGAACTTTAATCTAGACATTGATCCTGTCTGTCATTGGTCGTCAAACAGATAGCCCCGCCCCCAAAGATTGGTTAAATCAGAAGTAGGGCTTCTCGATTCTAGCAAAAATCATGTTGTTGTTGTTTTTTTTGTTTGTTTTTTATCAATGTTGTAATCATGACTTAGCAGTGACTGGGAGGGCACAATATGATCGAAATCTTGTAGAAGATATTCGTGATATTCATTTTCGTGATGGTGATATATATTTTGCAGGAAATAAGGTTATGATATAAGAATTTCAGATACAGTGCCTGTGAAAGTGCCTGTCACAGTTATTCCACACCAAAGCTAAAAACTAATAATAGGCTAATAAAGTAGAAAAGAACTCAAACCAGTATTGATGACAAGTAAAGAGTCAGTAATACAGTACAGGAAAATATACAAATACAACTCAACATTGACAGCTCGCATTCGTTCACACACTAGATTAACACACACACACACACACACACACACACACATCTCATAAAGCAGGAGACTGAATAGTTCAGCATGTAGATGCTCTTTCTGATGTTTTTCTGAAATTGATTCACGGACAGGCGTGGAAATATGAAAAAGGAGAGTCGTTGGCTTGGCAACTAGCTGACATTACATATATATAATATTTGTTTTAAATTTCATCTGAAGTAATGAATTGTTTAGTTTTAGTTAACTATAATAACTCTGTTGTCTTCTGTAGAGCTGAATTTGAGTTTCATTCAGGTTTATTTGATCTTTGTCTTCATGTTCTTCCTCCTGGTCTCTCCTCAGGCCGTCTACTCACACGAGAAGGTGAAAATGGAGGGAACCATCTCACAGCAGACCAAGCTCATCGACTTCCTGCAGGCCAAGATGGACCAGCCCACCAAGAAGAAGAAGGTAAGAGAGGTCTCGTTACAGTCTCAAGACTAAATTTGTGTTTGATTTGTGGGATTGAATGTTTCTCACTGAACTGCAGGCACTTTACAGTTTTGACGTCTGCCTGCTTGTGAAATCTGCGAAAACTAGCTTTATTAAAGAGAATAAGCTGCTCCCACAGTCCTGGAAAACATGGAAATATCAGGATTTCCTGACCTGGATGTTATCAAAACGTCTATTATAGACAGAAACTCACCTTTCAGCAGCAACTCCATTTTTGAGATCGAAATAAGTCATCTATGAGATTTGCTTGGATCCACTGAGAAAGAGTTTTTATGAAGGAGGGGGTTAAAATAAAGAACTTGTTGTTTCAATAAGTTTTGCATAGTATTTTCTTAACTCTTTACCTGAAAAACAATGTCTACAAACACTAATATTTTATGTACGTGAGGTCTGAGATGTGGGAATATTATTTTACATTTTAATCAACCAATATTATCTCTTAATAGCACTTCCAAACCAAATATATTCAATCTTGATTTTTGTAAAATGTTGCAATAAGATGTTAAAAAATGTTTTTTGTTTGTTTGTTTTGCTTTTTGTTTTTGTACAAAATTACAGTGTTGGACTTATAAGGTAATAAAAAACCTTAAAGTAACTACAAATGAGCATGTAAAGCAAATATCTTTAAAAGAAGTTGCGTGTGGAGCATGCCCCAGATCCGTGCAATGTTCTCACTTTTTTCCCCCTCACCTGTTTTCATCTCAGGGTTATAGTCACTATACACCAGTAAAAGAACCATTAATTATAACCGCAGCAGTAATAAATGATAATAATATGAACTATATCAGATTTGTGAAGGGTCGTGAGACTCTGAAGACTGGAGTAATGATGCTGGAAATACAGCTGTGCATCACAGAAATAAATTACCTTTTAACATGCATGCACATACAAAGATATTATTTCACAATATTTCTGTATTTTTGATAAAATAAATGTAGTCGCTTAAAAAAAAAAATCCAAACTTTTGACCAGTAATGAACATTTATTTACACTCAAGTTACTCTCATCTTTTGCCAGAAATTACTGTGCTTCCTGAGATTTCTAACAATCCATTAATCACAAACATCTGGTAACTTTTAATCATTTTAAAATAAAATAAAAAAATCTAAATGAAACACTTAAGAAGTATAGCTAGCAGCTACAGATGTATAGTGCTGGTAATCAGTCGGAGTGTGTAGGTGATGATCAGTGGCTGTGTGTCATGTGATCTGTGTGTGTTTCAGGGGATTTTCGGGCGACGGCGTGAGGAGGTGGGCGTCACGGCTAACGGTGCCATGGCAGTCTCGTCTCAGCCCGCTGTTCCTCTTCAGTACGGAGACATGAAGTCGGCGCTGGAGAAGGAGCGAACGCGCTGCTCGGAGCTGGAGGAGGCACTGCAGAAGATGAGGATCGAACTGCGCTCGCTACGAGAGGAGGGTGAGTCTTCACTGGCTCTCCTCATTCTGCTCATCATATAATCATATATAGTTCACCCAAAAATAAACATTTTCTGTCATTAATTCTCACCCTCACGTCATTCCAAACCCGTAATACCTTCATTCATCTTCAGAACACAAGTTCAGATATTTCAGAGAGCTCACAGACAACGATGTTACCACGATCAACGCACAGAATAGTAGAACATAGTAAGGATATCATTTAAATAGTCCATTTACATTTAGTCATTATCCAAAGCAACTTTGAGGACAGTGGAAGCTTAACACAGTACACATAGCAAGGCTTATTATTTTTATTATTTGTATAATAAAAAGAAAACAGAATAGACAGAGAATAGAGCGAGCTACACAGTAAAAAAAACTAAATTCTGTAGTTTTTTACAAAAGCATTTTGGCAGCTGTGGTTGCCAGAATACTTTTGTAAAACATGCAGAAAAATGTAAACAAATTGACCAAAACCTCTCAATTTTTACAGTATAGAACTCTTAACTTTTTTTCATTTGCAAACAAGAAGATTTGAATGTAAACCGGTAAATTCAACAACACAAACTGCCGTTAAAATCTGTTTTGTATCTTTAACACACTGACAACCACCATAATAATAGTAAAAGAGAGCCACATGAAGAATCAAAGCTCATCCCAAGTAGATCCTCCACAAGCAGAAGTATATATTAATACATAGAAGGTGCACAGAGTCCTTCACACAAACACAAAACACCATCATAACACACATGACACTTAAATAATGCAATAAACATTCATTAAACAACAGAAGATATAACATAAAGCCCAAATGACTAACTGATAACAAAAACTAATAAAAAACACAGTTTTTTTTTTACTTTAAATTACACATTCATTTGTTTTGTTTACTGTACAACTGTACAATTTACAGATTTTTACTGTAAAATAACAAAAAATGTCTGGTTAGATGTTTTACAGTTTTTCTCTGTATATAGTACAGGAACTTACTGTTAACCTATTAACAGTTTGTTTTTGTTTTGCATTTTTACAAGATTTTACAGTTAAAATTGCACTTATTTTTTACAGTGTAGTGTTAAAGGCCTTTATTTTTGCTAATTGTATAATAAAAAGAAAACCAATAAAGCTGTGGTTTACAGTGAATTTATAGCATCTGATTCTGCAGGCCGTTGTTAGGCATGAGAGTATTAGCATTTTATCTAGAAAACAAGTAGTCAGTAAATAAGTATACCTTGTGACTAGCATTCGTGTGCTTTGTTCTAAATGTAAGCAATGTCTGCTGCTGCTGACACAGAACACACACGTTTTGTGTTTATGTTCAGAGGGCAGCACTCGTGTGTGTCGTGGTGAAGTTATTTAGTTCTCTTTGTTTGCTTTGGTTGAGGCTCTTCTCTCTGTCTCTCAGCAGCTCATTTTAAAGCACAGGAGCACGTGGCTCCGTCCACGCCGGCGTCCGCCCGTCAGCAGATCCTCATGTCAGCCATCGTGAAGTCTCCGGAGCGCCAGCCCAATCCCAGCAGCCTCCTGAACCCGTCCAGCTCGGCCCGCCGCAAAGAGAGCTCCACGCCGGAGGGTCAGTAACATTACAGCTCACGCACACTCTTCAGCTGCTGTCTTGGTTATATCAGACTGGAGTGCTGTGATTATGTCAAGAAAAAATTATGCAAAATAGTTTCTATAGTGCTGGTCTTATTGTTAGCTTTTCATCTGTAAAAAATATTTCAAGCACAACAGAATCCAGGTCATATTTGTGCCCTGAACGAAAAAAAATGCATATAAGAAGTTAAATGAAGCCTAATTCTAGGACCTGTTTTTTTGTGACATTTTTATGAATATTTAGCACTTTACTCTAAAATTCTCATTGGTGCTATTCAGAAATGATATGATAATTGTGTGTATGTGATCAAAATATAAATCAAATGTATACATACACAAATTCTTACAATTTTGTGTGTGTGTGTAGATATAGAAATATAGATAGGTATAGGTATACAGTTGTAAGAATGAAAGAATTAATATACATTAAAATAAGTTTTCGTTTACATAACATATATGTGTGTACTGTGTATATTTATTATGTGTGTATATAAAACATATTTATATATTTCAAAATATATGCTGTATGCGTGTGTCTTTATATATACTTTAACAGAAAGGGTCAGAAAGGGTTAAAGCAGGAGTTTCTCAGTCTGACAGATGAATGAAGCTCATGTTGTCTGTAGATGAGGAATATTTGAGTGGTTTTCTCTCTCTGTGGCTGCTCCTGTCTCTTCATGTTTCTATCGCTGTCGTCCTGCTCTCTTGCTTTCTTTCTGCGTCCTGCTCCATCAAATCTGAGAGCTGTTTCTCTTCTGCTCTTTCAGAGAAGAGGAGGGTGACGTTTGAAAGTAAGTGTCTCTCCCTCTCTCTCTCTCATCTCTGTTTCTGTCGCTCTGAGATCAGCATGTAGTTCAGGGTCCTGCGCTGATGAGAATCACGTCTGAGACACCAGACAGGAAGAAAACACACACAGCAGCTATATTCACACAGAATGCATTTTTGCTTTGGAACAAAAAGTGAGATGTGGGCAGTGGAAAAACACAAGGTCTGAAGATCCTTTTAAATGTTGAGCTGTCACTGTGAACACATCAGATAAGTGCTCGTGTCCAGTGTGTTTATACAGTATACAGAAACAATGGAAAAATGCATTCTGTGTGAACAACTGCATAGCAACATCATATCAGCTCCTTCACAACCTCCTATAACACTGAAGCAATGAGTTTTGCAAAGGCAAATTAGTTTTAATTTTAGGTTTTAAATTAATTAAATTTTAAAGAGTATCTATTTTGAAAAGATGCAGGTTTTTTTATATGCTTTATATTTTAAGTTTTATATTCATCAAAAAATTACATATTTCAAAAAATATTAAGCAGCAAAAACTGCAACACTGATAATAAATCGAAATATAGTAAATCACTGATTATTAAAGGAGGACAATGAAGACTGATGTACAGGCTGATGAAAATTCAGCTTTGCATTATAGGAATAAATAATATTTTAAAGTATATTGAAATAGAAAACATTATAAATTGAAATAATATATTTTTTATTTATTTATTTATTTTTATGAAAAATGCAGGCTTGGTGAGCAAAAAAGACTTAAAGAAGAGACTTTTAAAAAGACCTACTGATCCCAAACCTTAGATGGATATATAGATGGAAGGATCACTTTCTCAGGGAACAAGGCTTCTTGTTTTGAGTCAAATGTAAAGTGAATGTCTGTCTAGAGTCTTTAGAGGTTAGCTCTGGAAAGCAGAAGAGCATGAGTTTGTGCAGAGATGAAGCTGAAGCACATACAGTGATGTCTCTCTCCTGCTGTCCTCGTGTCTTCTGTCTCTGTCTCTTTTCTTGGGTTCTGCGGCATGTCATGATTTTCTTAAGATGACTGATGATTGAGTTTGTGCTTGTCCGTTTTTCTTTTCTTCTGGAGCCCGGCGCGCACGGACCTGCATGCGAGCGCTGATGATGCTTTGTTTTGCTCAGATTCGGACTTGGTTCTGTTCTGGCCGATGCTCTGCTGCTGGACGCTGATGAGCTTTATTTTAGGCTGATCGGTCTGACATCATTCATGTTGAGATGCCCGAGGACATGAATAACCCACGCTAACTACCCCTCTCTCTCTCTGTGTGTGTCTGTAGAGTATGGCCGGCGCGTGAAGGAGCGAATGCATCACAACATCCCTCATCGCTTCACGGTGGGGCTGAACATGAGAGCGGCCAAGTGTGCCGTCTGTCTGGACACGGTCCACTTCGGCCGACAGGCTGCCACGTGTCTGGGTACAGATACACAAATACACAAAATCAGCTACCATCCATTTGGAGTTTTTTTAGAGTCTCTTCTGCTCACCAAGACTGCATTTATTTGATCAAAATTACAGTAAAAATTTTAAAATAGCAGTTTTCTGTGTGAATATCTGTTAAAATGTAATTTATTTATGTAATCAAAGCTGAATTTTCAGCGTCATTACTTCAGTCTTCCGTGTCACATGATCCTTCAGAAATCATATGAGATAGAAATAATAATGTAATATGTTGATTGCCGCTTAAGAAACATTTCTGATTATTATTAACAATTGTGCTGCACGTATTTCAGGATTATCAGATGAGCTGAAAGTTCAAAAGAACAGCATTTATTTGAAATAGAAATCTTTTGCAACATTATAAATGTCTTTACTGTCACTTTTGATCAATTGATTGAATTGATTGAATAAATGGGAAAAAATGACTAGTAGATTTGTTGATTTAGTCTGTGTTCTCTTCATCTCCTCTCAGAGTGCCGTACTCTCTGCCATCCCAAGTGTTCTCCGTGTTTGCCGGCAACCTGCGGTCTTCCCGCTGAATACGCCACTCACTTTACTGAGGCTCTGTGTCGGGATAAAGCCAGCTCCCCGGCTCTGCAGGTCAAAGAGGCCTCGGGTCACGTGCGTCTGGAGGGCTGGATGAAGCAGCCCAGGTGTGTGTGTGTGTGTGATTATATTCACGGTCAGTGTGACCCTGGACCACAAAACCAGTCATAAGGGTCAGTTTCTACTGTTTGAGCTTCAGGAAAGCACACACAATCAGTGTTTTTCCACACTTCTGTGGAAAGTAATGTGAAGATTAATACATATTTCAGGGATTAAAGTCATTTTCTGTGCACCCACAGATCGCCATAAGGAGAGTGACCGCTTTTAATGATTAAGGGAGTTTGCGAATGTGATATTGATTTAATACAACAGTTCAATAAACAAGTACTGCCTGATTTTGCTTTATTACATCAGCAAAAATAGTTCCAAATAAAGTTACAGCTGAGCCGCTGTGCTTCTCTAAAAGCAAACACAGCGGTGTTTCAGTCATGGATGAAAGTGTTTTTAAATGATTCTAGTGAGTCAGTGATTCATGATTCCACATTAATAAACACAGTCACTTGATTCACTCCTGAATGAATCAGCCGTTCGAACAAATTCAGTGACAATCAGTAATTTGCTGCTAACTGCTGGCAGTTTTTTAGCATATAATTTCAGTTATTTAAACTATTTAATATTTCTGTATTCATAATGTTATATTTAAAATTAATCTCCAGGTGAATTTATGAATTTAATTGCACTCAAGCCACTTCTGAGCCTCATTAAGCGTCTGAAAAAGCCACTTTTGTGTTCTTCTGTGTCACCTCTGTAGTACAAATGAATTTTTTATTAATATTAATTTCGGATGATTGGTGGCGTAGTTGCTTAAATCTACTTCTTATTAAATCAATTAAAAATAATGTTTTATAAAAGCTTATAATAACAAACTTAAGCTTATAAACATCCGTTTTTGAGTTTGACAGATGAAAATGATGCCATTACAAATGTAAGAAGCGGTGTCTGATCCAGCCGATGGTGTTAAACTGTTTCTGGTGTGTTCTGCAGGAACGGTAAGAGAGGGCAGCAGGGCTGGGAGAGGAAGTATGTGGTTCTGGACGGGACTAAATTATCCATCTACGAGTCCGAGCCGACTGAAGGTAAACATCCCTCCGTCAGCTCACTGCAGGTGATGCGGTTGTGTGTGTTTTCTGAGCTCTGTGTGTGTGTGTTTCAGACTCGGTGAAGCCGCAGGAGGAGTTCGAGCTGTGTTTGCCGGACGGTGAGGTGACGGTTCACGGAGCCGTCGGGGCCTCGGAGCTCATCAACACGGCTAAATCAGGTGCGCAGCCAAAAACACTGCCATACAAACTGACTTCCATTCAAAAACAAAAACATGTACACGATTTTGTTGTGTATTTTTGCCCTTTTTATTTAGGTTATAAAGGTTATATATGTGTGTATATATTATCATGTTTTATTGTGTTAGTAAACTATATTTTTTAGTTATTCTCTAACCTATTAAGTAAAAAAACAACTGCATTTTGATTGGAATGCACAATAAAAAAAAAACTTGAAAATTATTTAATGAAGTTATCTGTTTTTGCAAATGAATCTTTTGATAAAATCATTTTAGTGGTGGTTAACAGTAATAACGCTGACTTTTTCTGCCAAAATTTATAGTAATTCAGTTGTGTGTTTTTGTTATTATTATTATATAGAGATTATTATAGAACGTCAAGTTAAACTAAATAAAATAACGTTGCCTTGGCAACTAACTGATTTCTGTTTTTGTTTTTTTTTTAATTTCAGTTAATTTATTTTAAGCTGTGAATGATTTTTGTATTTTTAGTTTTAACACTGATTCAGTTTTTCTTTTTCACTGTATTTGAATACATTTTGCCTGTTTCTGCCCACAGTCAGCACAAACTTTTCTCAATTGTAGCTTTAAGGCATACTAAGTGACTTCATATTTAATTGTGTGTGTGTGTCAGATATCCCGTACGTGCTGAAGCTGGAGTCTCATCCTCACACCACGTGCTGGCCGGGTCAGTCTCTGTACTTCATGGCTCCTAGTTTCCCAGATAAGCAGCGCTGGGTGGCTGTTCTGGAGTCAGTGGTGGCCGGCAGCAGAGGCTCCCGTGAGAAGAGCGAGGCTGACGCGGTCAGTGAACACTTCCTTCAGTCCTTCTGTATTAATGAAGCCCCCAGAGTAATGATTACTTCTGTGTCTGCTTCAGTCTAACTCGTCATGACATCATGAGATGTTTAACTGATGCAGTTTCCAGAGATACTGATGGCCTCGTCAGCAGCAGGCTGTAGTTTACTGTGTGTAACTGCAGAACAATGACTGACCGCTTCAGGTCAAGTCACCTTTGTTTATACAGCGCTTTTAACAGTACAGATTGAGTCTAAGCAGCTTTACAATAGCAAATAGGAAAATAATGTCTCAATAATGCAAAAATTTACGCAATTATGTGAACAGTATATTGTCAGTAGTGTATTATTCATATGACGCTGAGATATTAATGAAGTACGGTTAATAATATAGTATCTGTTAATGTTCATTTATTGAAATAGATCTTTTTAGATTTGATGTGATTTTATTTTACAGTTTTAGTAATTTTAGTACTTCAGCTTATTTCAGTTCATTCAGGCATTTAAGTGGAATACATGTCATATATATTTATTATATATAATGTCATATATACATATTTATTATATATTTTATTTTATTTCAGCTTTATTTAATTAACGAAAACGCCTCTGTGAAGAAAACTTAACAGTATATTATTAGTAATCATAAACTAGTAAAAATGATATCAGTAAAAATTAGTAATATTATTTTAGTATATTTATACACTCTTCTAATATTTATTAATGAACTTTTATTTATTTTTATTTTAGATTTCATTAAGTTGTTTTGTGCTTTTGTTTTGTAATTTTTAGAACGTTAGTTTTGAGATCTTTTATTTTAATGTTTTTATGTAATGCTGGGCAGTAATAATTGCATCCAAAATAAAAGTTTTTGTTTATGTAATATGTGTGTGTGTGTTGTGTATAATTAGAAAATGTATATAAAAAGACACTCACATACAGTAAATAGTTTGTAAATGTATTTAAATAATTTATTCTATATATAAATATTAAATATAAAAACATAACATATTTTTCTTAAATACATGCAAGTGTGTGTATTTATATATACATAATAAATATGCACAAAAACTTTCATTTTGGATGTGATCAGTCATGATTAATCATTTTAGTTTTAGTAATTTTAGTACTTAAATACTGATATTTCATTTAATCATCAAAAATGATTTTTAATAGTTTTGATTAACAAGAACAACACTGGACTGTTTTAATATCCGTCTTCTTAAAGAGTATTAAAGAGGTCACTAGCATATTCCCCTGTTTTGTGCTGATCTGTATTATTTATAAGCACCAGCGGGGCAGGTTAATGAGCGGTGAATATGAAGCAGATGACCAGAGATACCAAGATCTCACGATCAGATCAGGACCCAGAAGGCATTAGCACAGATCTGAAGTGTGTGATGACTGTAATTGTGTGATTGTGTTCTGAACGCTGTAGGCCGGTGTTAAACGTCAGAAGACTCTCTCTCCGCTGGTTCAGGTAATCAGATGATTGAGGGAAGCTCATCCCACACACTCGTGTTACCCAGCATGCTCCTCTGTCTGGTGCCTGTGTCGCTTGCATCATCAGACCGTTCATCCACAGACTCCAGTGTTTCCTGCAGCTCAGTCTAGCAAAACAGAAATCCTTATAAATAATACAAAAACAATGATTAAGACGTCTCTATATTGGGACATGCTCACATGCAGTATGATTCACAAACCAATGGCTCTTATGAATCAGTTCATTTGAAATGAATCACTCAGACTTTGTTCTTTTTTTGTTTTGTTTTGTTCATTTGAGACATGATATACATCAATATATATGACATAAATTCAGAATCAATGTGTGTTTGACTCAAACTGTAGGAAACACTGGCAGATCCTGAACCCTTCGATCGCGAGCGGCTCCATCTGTGTCGAACATGTGCTTGGCTTCAGCTCCTGTTCCCAGTGCACTATGGGACGGCTGTGTCTTAATCCTTCATCTCTGTCTCTCTTTTATTGTCTGAACAGAAGCTGCTGGGAAACTCTCTGCTGAAGTTGGAGGGAGACGATCGGCTGGATATAAACTGTACTTTACCACTGACCGATCAGGTACAGCACAGTAACACTACAAAAATAAAACAGTAAAATAAAAATTAATAATTATAATAAACCCACGGCTTATACGTAATACAAAATTGTTTAAAAATTAATAAGTATAACAAAAATAAATCCACCATCTACACATTATTCAGCATGGTTGAAATTGTATAAAGATAAATCATAAAAAGAACCAACTACACATTAAACCAAACTGTTACTAATAATGCAAATTAATGGTAGAACTAATGAAAATAAATTATAATAAACTCAGACTGCCTATACAGCATTTATTTAAAATAAAAGTCTTATATGTGTGTGTTTAGGGGTGATTCTATAATTGCGGGTACATTTGGTGTCCCCACAAAAATAATGTCATTATTTTTTTCAACTGGTTATTTTTTTATTATTTTAATTAATTTATTATTGTTCTTTACTAATTGTTATGAATTACAAGATACTGCAGTCCATAACAATATAATAATTTATTTTAAAAGTGTCTTAAATAGCTAAAAATCATGATTTAGGCAGTCGTGTCCTAATGGATAGGGAGTTGGACTTGTAACCCAAAGGTCGTGGGTTCGAGTCCCAGGTCCGGCAGGGATTGTGGGTGGTGGGAGTGAATAACTAGCTCTCTCTCCACCTTCAATACCACGACTGAGACCCTTGAGCAAGACACTGATCCCCAAACTGCTCCCCGGGCGCCGCAGCAATGGCTGCCCACTGCTCCGGGTGTGTGTTCACGGTGTGTGTAGGGATGGGTATCGTTAAGGTTTTAATGGTATTACTACTTGTATCGAGACCAGTTATCGATCCGGTACTTTAATGGTACTCTTATCTGTACTTTTTGTTGTGTTTTTAATAATTAAAAAAAATATATAATAATAAAAATCTAATTGAGAACAGAATTAACAACACTTTTTTTTAAATTAAATGTAAAATAATAATCTGTAGCCTAATAAACACCAATGTTTGAGCAAATATTACATAAACAAAACAAATAAATAAACAACTATTTTCCTGTAAAAGAATGGACAGTGGTTACAGTCGGGGCATGCAGGGAGCTGCAAGAGGACCAACAGTTTATAACTGCAGCTTTAACCAAAAAAGTGGCAAAATGCAGCTAAACGATCAGCTTTGGCTAATGTTTGTTTTATTAGAACACATTCAGATAAATGAGTTAACTGTGTTTGGGATTAAAAAGTAACCTCTTGCAATGTACAGTAAATAAAGTGAATGTATTTCATCACTACAAATAAATTTTTAGGTAAGCTCTTATATCTTAATTTTCCCTGTTTTCTATTATCTGTGCTTTATTTATTAATACGCTTAGTTTATTATTATCCATCTATTTGTAAACGCAGTACTGTAAATGCATTTTAGTGTTTCATTTATTTAGGCTACTGCAGAAAAAAAGTACTTATATGACTATTAACATTATTATAACATACTAATTTAGAGAGACCTTATGTGATGTTTATGTCATTATTTTGGAAAAAATAAGTAATTATAAATTATAAATGTTTTCTTATGCAAGAATCTTTATTTTAAAAGATGTGCATGAAAGCTGTTCTTCTGTCAAATGCAGTTTGAGTAAAAACGAGCTGTCCTGATTCAGTGTCTGCGGTCAGACGAGAAGTTGACCGGTTTATTGTCAGCGACATTATTCTATGGTTATTTTCAGAACTGGTTATGAAATAAAAAGTCTCTCACCTCAGAAAAGTGAACTGTCCTGTCCTGCCATGTTCGTTGCGCGCATAAATTTAGATTTGTTTTGTTTTTTTCTGCAGTACCGATAGCAGAACCGTTAACGTCAGAGCTTATCAATACTTCAGTCTTTTATAATTTAGCACCAGTACCGATTAAGTGCCGAGTTTCGGTACTCATCCCTAGGTGTGTGTGCACGTTGGATGGGTTAAATGCAGAGCACAAATTCCAAGTATGAGTCACCATACCTGGCCACAAGTCACTTCACTCACTCACAATATCAAAACAGAATTTATTACTGATCTCACATTGGGTTATTTTAAGCTCTTTTAGTCATGTTTTCAAGTTGAGTTTCTGGAGAAAAAAAAAAAAAATGTAAATTCTGTTACACTATTGTCTCCATTGTAAGTCTACCTAGGTAACAGAGTTGACAGGGACAAACGGGACACCGAATGTACACGCAATTATAGAATGAGTCATCTATATATATATATATCTCATTCAAAAAAGTTTTAAAAGAAATTCATATTTTTATTCAGTAAAGATGTGTTAAAGATGTAATAAAATGCGACATTAAAGATTTCTATTTTAAATAAACGCTGTTGATTTATTATTATCATTATTTGTCAAAGAATCGTAACAATCATGTCACACTTTCTGACAAAATATTAAGTAGCAAAAACTGTTTCCTGTACTGATAATAAATCAGCATTAGAATAATTTCTGAAGGATCATGTGACACTGAAGACTGGAGTAATGATGCTGAAGATACAGCTGAACATCACAGAAATACATTAGATTATAAAGTAATTATTACAATTTAAAATGACGTTTTTACAGATTAAATAAATGTAGCATTAATGAGCAAAAGAGATTTATTTAACATAAAATCGTACTGATCCTAAACTTTTGAACGTGTGTGTGTGTGTGTGTGTTTCAGATCGTGCTGGTGGGCTCAGAGGAGGGTCTGTACGCTCTGAACGTCATCAAGAACTCTCTCACACACATCCCGGGACTGGACTCTGTGTTCCAGATCCAGGTCCTGAAGGAGCTCGACAAGCTGCTCATGATCACCGGTTAGTGTCTGTCTCTCTGCTTCAAGTGTGTGTTCCTATAGAGAGAGTCATGAGACGCTAAAGATGAGAAATAATCACAGACAGTGCTTTACGAGCAGAATACTAGAGCTGTCACAAGACATCGGTGCATTGTGATTCGTGGATCCATTCTAGTTTTTAACAGCAGATGGCGCTCTAATCTAGTGTTCAACCTCACACTCAAATGCTCTCAAGTGCCTCCTGCTGTTAAAAACTAAGCTCAGTTTTGAATCTCAGAACCGATGGAGAATCATTTCTCCATTTGTGATGCATTGATTTATTTCAGCATCAGAGCAGCTCTTCTGGATTAGATGGTTTGAGTGTGGTTAGCTGACTGTGTGTGTGTGTGTGTGTGTCAGGTGAGGAGCGTGCTCTGTGTTTGGTGGACATCAAGCGGGTCAAGCAGTCTCTGGCTCAGTCTCATCTCCCGGCACAGCCTGATCTCAGTCCCTACATCTTCGAGGCGGTGAAGGGCTGCCATCTCTTTGCTTCTGGAAAGGTAAAGTGACCCGTCCAGCAGTTCATATGAACTCAATATATGATGCTCTTCCTGTTACTGAGTCTAATAGAGCTCCTGTGTTTGATCTGTAGTTATAAGGGTATTAAATCTCCTGATTTACTCAGAAATGCATCTCATTATTAAAGTAAATGAGATTTCACTGTGGGCGGAGCTACTGTACCAGCATGACATGATATATAAGTGTATGTCTATATATAGAATATATATACATATATATATATATATTTTTTTTTTCCCCCTCCAGCTGTTTCATTTAACAAAAACACTCAGTTAACAGAATGTTGTGAACAGCGTTATATTAGTATTATTTCTATTGTAGTTCATTTTAAATTCTTTTAAATTTAGATATTCATTTAATGTTTTAAGTTTTAGTTCAGCTTAAACTTTTTTTTTCTCAGTTAGCTGCCAAGGCGACATTTAGTTGACATTTTAAAAAAAAAAAGTAGAACAATTTAACATCGTTAACATCTTTTATCGTTATGTTAGTACTTAATCAACATTAGTAGCTTTCAAACAGTTTAGCTTGATTTTTTTCTTTTACTATTATAATTTCTGTTTTAGTTTAACCTTAAACTTCAGTAAACAAGACATTTCTTATTTTGTTTGTTTTTCATCTTATATTTACATTTTACTTCAGCCTTATTATTATGAACAAATATGTTTTAATAGTTTAATAGCTGTTAATGATAATGATGAGATCACGTGTATGTCTGTTTATCAGTTCCCTGAAGACTTCACTGTAGTGTGTGTGTGTGTGTGTGTTTCAGATCGACACATGCATGTGTATCTGTGCTGCGATGCCCAATAAAATCACCATCCTGCGCTTCAACGACACGCTCAACAAGTTCTGCATCAGAAAGGTGATGTATAAGAGCCTCTTCATGTGTGTCACACACACACACATACATGCGCGTATTTAACCTCCCTTCACGTGTGTGTGTGTGTGTGTGCTGCTCTTCCGCAGGAGATCGAGACGTCTGAACCCTGCAGCTGCATACACTTCACCGGATACAGCATCATTATTGGCACCAACAAGTTCTACGAGATCGAGATGAAGCAGTATGTGCTGGAAGGTGAGGTGTATCCACACACACTGTCATGGTGTTTTATCTCACTACTGCTGATGAACTGAAGTCTGTGTGTGTGTGTGTGTTCAGAGTTCCTTGATAAGAACGACGTGACTCTGGCCTCGGCTGTGTTCGCAGCCTCGTCCCACAGCTTCCCCATCTCCATCATCCAGGTGTCCAGCGCACCGCAGAAAGTGGAGTACCTGCTCTGCTTCCACGGTGTGTGTGTGTGTGTGTGTGTGTGTGTGTGTGTGTGTGAACTGTATGAGGCACTAAGTGTGTGTGTGTGTGTATGTGTGTGTGAGAAAGAGAGAGAGAAAATCTGTTTCACTGGTGTGTGTGTGTGTGTGTGAGAGTAAACTGTACGAGGCACTGAGTGTGTGTGAGAGAGAGAGAGAATTCCCTGGTGTGTGTGTGAATCCATGTCTCACTGGTGTGTGTGTGAGTGAACTGTACGAGGCACTGAGTGTGTGTGTGTGAGAAAGAGAGAGAAAATCTGTTTCACTGGTGTGTGTGTGTGTGTGTGTGTGTGTGTGTGTGTGTGTGTGAGAAAGAGAGAGAGAGAGAAAATCTGTTTCACTGGTGTGTGTGTGTGTGTGAGAGAGAGAGGGAATTCCCTGGTGTGTGTGTGTGTGTGTGTGTGTGTGTGAATGAATCTGTGTCTCACTGGTGTGTGTGTGTGTGTGTGTGTGTGTGAATCCGTGTCTCACTGGTCTATGTGCACCTGGTATTTATCACCTTATGGGGACCAATTGTCCCCACAAAGATAGGAATACCAGTAGATTTTGACCTTG
>JAUCMR010000107.1:25666896-25679033 GCA_032357425.1 Enteromius argenteus
ACCATTACACCTATGGAGAGACCCCATAAAACATGGAAACACTACATGAGTGTGTGTGTGTGTGTGTGTGTGTGTGTGTGTGTGTGAATCTGTGTCTCACTGGTGCGTGTGTGTGAATCTGTGTCTCACTGGTGCGTGCGTGTGTGTGTGTGTGTGTGTGTGTGAATCCATGTCTCACTGGTGTGTGTGAATCCGTGTCTCACTGGTGTGTGTGTGTTTTGCAGAGTTCGGTGTGTTTGTGGACGCCTACGGCCGCCGGAGCCGCAGTGATGACATCAAATGGAGCCGTCTGCCTCTGTCTTTCGGTAAAGCCTAGTTTTGTTCAACAGTATAACGTCTGGAGAGCTGATGTTCATGTGATAGTTTAGAGCTGTGCACTTCAGGAGTGTCACGGAAAAGCAAAACACTGTAAAAAGGGGAAGAAAACTGAACACTCCAGTCATTGATCCTTATTATGGTTGTTTAATTATGGCAAAAATCTTGTTTTTAATCACAATAATTTAATGTAGTTACTCATTGTCCATTTAACTTCAGAAAAAATAAATCAATTATAAAATAAATTTCCTGGAGATATAAATGTAATTCTACTGAAAAACAATAAATTAACAAATATAAATGTATTAATAATATATTAATGTATTTTTGTAATATATTTTAAATAATTAAATGATTTATATACAATTGTTTATTATTTAAATGTTAGTAGTGTATAAATGATACATAATATATTAAGATATGTATATATTAATGTATATATAATTATGTAATATATATATATCAATACAAAAAAAACCTACTATTTATGAAATGTATAATATTATTGTAATTTATACAAACGTTTTTACATATTATACTAACATCATATCCTGTCTGTTTTCTCCTCAGCGTACCGAGAGCCGTACCTGTTTGTGACCTACTTTAACTCTCTGGACGTCATCGAGGTTCAGAGTCACTCAGCTCTCGGGTAAGACCTCTGTCCCTTCCATCGTTTGCTTTTGCTCCGGATGTTTGTTAAAGACGCACTGAGTGCTGTGTTTGTGCGTTCAGGCCTCATGCTTACGCTCACCTGGACATTCCTAACCCACGTTACCTGGGTCCAGCCATCTCGTCCGGCGCCGTGTATCTGGCCTCGTCCTACCAGAACAAGCTGAGAGTGATCTGCTGCAAAGGAAACCTGAGTCAGGAGGGATCGGGCGCTGAGCCTCAGAGAAACGGCTCCTCACGCAGGTCAGTGTCAGCTCCATTAGGCCTTTTATCTTTCTAGGGCATTATATCCAATCAGAGGTGCTCAGAAGAGTCATCGCTAACTCTCACTAATTCTCTAATCATTAACAACAGAGTAGAAATGTACATATGATGTAAGAGATTTATCTATAATATATCATTTGCAATTGCAAGAGAGATTAAATATTGTGTGATAAATTAAGATATAATTACCTTGTTTTATTTTTATTCAGTTGGTACATGTGCTTGCCTAAATGACGGGGTTATGATGTGCGTTAATATATTAAACTAACATTAGGAAAATCCTTAATCTGGAGTTGGTTCACACTCCACCTGTGGAGAAAATTATATTTTTTAATGCTGTTAAAATAGTTAACAAATGAGACCATATTGTTAAGTATTATTAATATACGACTATAAAATAATTGTTACTATTGTTTTGATTATTATTATTATTAAATAAATAGTATTAAAATAAGAAATATTAATATTGTAACCTATTTCATACTTTATATTGTAATGCCATTGTATATTATTTTACACTATTGTAAATAATAAACGTAAAATATTTTATAATTTTGTATTTAAAAAAATATGATAAAGTAAAATAGTACATTTATATGCAAATTATGTATAATTTCCATATCAATTATAATGTACAGTAAAATTGTATAGTTAAAATCTGTAAAATTAAAATAGTTTTATTTGTTTGTTTGTTTACTTTAAAAAAAAGAAGCTTTTTTTGCTGAAAACTGCAGTGAGATCTTTTTTTCTAAATTTATAAACTTAAAGGCTGTCACATATTGCACTTTTGAAATGTATACGTGACTTTACAGCAAATTGAGACGCTGAAAACACGAGCTGCTCGTGTGTATATGAACACAGTGCTGCGCTTCACTCTCAAACACAGAGAGCATATTTATTAGTTATTGTGTTGATGTCAGGGGCCAGTTGCATAAACTTAGCCTTCATGTTAAGACAGTGTCCTAAGAGCTAGTCTGACCAACTAGCAGTTAGCCAAGAGTAATCTGTTTTATTTTTTGTATTTACCTTAGACTAATATACATTTTTATGTAACTGAGTTTTAAAAAATTGTGACCAGTCTTAAAGAAAAGTTTAGCTGCCTAACTTTTAAGACTAGTCTTAACCTTTTATGCAACCGGCCCCAGATCACTGCTGCACCTGCAGATGTTCAGCTCCATCTGAAGGTGCACAACCCCATGTGACCTGAACTCTGACTGTGATTGGTCCAGAGTTTCTGACTGTGTTTCTCTTCTTTACAGGAAGAAAGGTGCTTTCTTTATTTGTGCGAGGGAGTGACTGATCATGAATGTTTTAACCTGTGAACTGAGTGATGAATAAAGTGTTTTAAGGAGAATATCCTGCACCTCTCGTGTGAGATTAGATTTAATGTGATGCACTGAAAACATTCTTTCTCAGCTCTCATTATATCATCATATTTAGTTGTTTTCAGAAGCTCTTGTTCATCATTTGACTGTTGCTCTGCTTTTATAATGTTATTTAAAAGCATAAATGTGTTGGAAGTGTGTTCTGATGGGATATGATGGATAAGGAGACGTGTTTCTCAGCGTTAGAGGGTAAGTAGTCTTGTGAGTCAGGTGCGCACATTAATCTGAATCTTCACGGGTCTGATGGGCGTGTGGACGGGTCACATTCATAACTGTACAAAATATATTTATTCTCCTCTCACGGGTGAACATCTGTCAGGTGATCGTGAACTCTCTTCTCCGTGTGTAAACCATTCAGAATTTGGGGTTGTAAGACTTTTTAAAATGGTTTTTAAGGATGTCTCCTCTTCTCACCAAGGCTGCATTTATTTGATCAAATAAAGTAAAAAATGTGAAATAATACTACAAATTTAAAGTATTTGTTTATATTTAACTGTTTACATTGTGCATTTTTGTAAAATAACCCATTAAAATCATCTCTACAGATGGATTTACTTCGAGTATAAAGTGTAAATGAAAGAAACTGACTATTGAAACAACTTGGTGGAAACAGGTGTATTTCAAAACGTTTCATCAAAGTTGTCCTAAAACCTAAATGTGTTTTTGTCTCAGGACAGCAGTGATGAGTGTTTTTGATCCCCTTCGTATGTTGACTGCTATGAATGAATGTGACTGACTCTCTCTTCTTGGTTCCTCTCAGCCCGAACAAGCGCGGTCCTCCCACCTATAACGAACACATCTCGAAGCGTCTGGCAGCGATGCCTGCTGTACAGGAGGGTCTCCACCAGCCCGGGACGCCCCACCGCTACCGTGAGGCCCGCACGGAGTTCAGGCGGGACAAGTCCCCTGCGCGGCCCTTAGAAAGAGAGAAGTCCCCGGGGCGTCTGGAGCGCTCACCCGGCAGGATGATGGACCCTCGGCTGGACTGCTCGCCCGGACGGGTCATGGACCTGCGCAGGGAGCGCTCGCCCGGCCGGGGGTTTGAGGAGCCCCGCCAACGACTGCACACAGGATCAGCTCGGACCCCCATCAACACCGTTAACAAGGTCAGGACTACACACACTTAGTGCATTAATGGCTCAAGTGAGCACCAGTCTAGTTGTTAAAGAATGGTCAGAAACACCAGTATATGATAGGTCGAATGTAGAAGGTTTCAATACAAGCATTGAAACCTTCACATGCAATATTTTAAATATTTATTCCAGGGGAGAAAATCAACCTGCCACAATGGTTTAAAATCAGCCCAATTTTGGCAACCCAAAACACAAACACAATAAAATTAAAATCCTCTGCAATCCGCATATCGATAGCGGATCTCTGAAGCGTGAAAACATCTGCAATATTAGAATGTGTGTCGGAGTAGGCCCTAAAGGCCAGAAATACAGCAGGACCAGGAACAAGAAAAGAGCGTGCAGGGCTTTAATCCAGAAAAGCACACAATGAATGGCGACTCCAAAATTCCAAACATTTTGGGCAATTTACAAATCCTGGCCAGGTGCATTGTTGTAGGTCCAAAAAGAGGATGTATGGTCACCCTTAAGTGTAAGGGAAACTTGAGGGTGACCTTTTTAAACTTAATGTGCTTTATGTAACTGGGCACAGGCTTTTATGAAGTCTTGCATTTAGTTGTACCAAATGTAAGCCACAAAAAGTCCTAAATGGTACAAGAGGTCAAAAGGTCAATTGCCATATGACGATATGTCATGATTAAATTTCAAAACAATCTGATTTCATTTCATTTCGGACCACTCTATTTCTGCCTCCTGCTGGAAGAGAATGAATCTGTATTTTCAGTCAGCCCATCTGCTGGTTTTATTCAGACCAGTGCATATTTTTACAGCTGTAAATATGAACCGTAACAGTAGAGCCCATATTGATATAAAATGATCTAAATGTCAGCAGTCGCTCCATATCTCCAGTAATATGTCTCAGTAAGATGAGATTGAAATGATCCATAATGCAGTGCTGATGGAGAGCTGAAGAAATAAAGGCTCCTCAGAAGATGTGAGATGTTTTGGAGGCTTGTGAAGATCATTGCTCCGCTGAGGAACAGTGAAAGTAAAGCTCCTCAAAAGATCCTGATGATCAGATTCTTCTAGAAAATGATTGATGAGCTGCTTCAGTCCAGTAAGAGTTCATCTGGAGATAATGACCAAAGTTATTCTGACCTTTACTTGATTAAAATCAGTTCAGATCTGACTCGTGAAGCTAGAGCCGAACAAATACACTAATATAGCTTTTACTGGACATGCAGAAGGCATGGAGTAGACTGTGAAGGGTTAATGGTGTGGGTGTGTGTGTGTGTCCAGCAGGTGTGGGATCAGTCGTCGGTGTAAGAGTCATCAGTGAAGAACATCACATCCTGTCTGGATGAAGAAACTCACAGCACGTCTCCCTCACAAGGCCTTACAAACACAGATGATCACACACAGATCCGGCCAGCGTTTACTAAACCACACACACACACAGTTCTGCCTGTTGTTTGTCTGGATTTTCCTGTCCTTCTCTTTGTACTTTCCTCTGTCTCTTCTCCTCTTCCTCCGCTCTTTCCCACAATCCCCGGCGACAGCGTAGCGTCCGTCTCGACGGAAAGGGAATCTTTGTAAACCTCCAGAATGTCACGATAACCTTGTAAATACGCCCACGTGATGTTTTTTATAAGAAGCGAATAACGAGGCGGGTCTATTTTTGTTAAGCAAAAAAAACAACGAATGCGAGAAACTCATTTAAATCGTCCGAAACTGCTTCAAAGTGGCACATTTTGCTTGAATCAAGCTGGCGTGTGTTCGACGGCGCTCGCTCTCCAGCTCCGGCAGCGCTAGTGTTCTCTTGACCGCAGTATCGTCCGCTTCTCTGAATGATGAACTCAGGATCCTAAAGGAGTCGCTCGGGCTTCTCTCTGGACTGAAGTGCCGTGTTTCGTCTCGTTCTGCCGCATGGAGACGCTGTGACGGCTTCGTTCTGTTCCTGCTTCTCGTTTCCGTTCCTGTATCCTGACGCACTTCATTCTGCGCTAATCCACGCTGATGTTTAACCAGAGATGTAGCGTTTCTTGTTTTCTCATTTTTTATGATTATGGTCTGATAGCATTATCTATAGCCACTAATAAACTAAAGTTTATCTTTATCTGAGCTTCTGCGTCTTGGTGTTTTTCTGTTCTTTCTTTCTTTCAGGTGAAATTGAATATTAAAAAAGGAATGTTTTTTTTTATCCAGTATCTAAAAGGGCATTAAGATATATAATACTTCTTGATTTACAGGCATGCAAACTTTGAAAAAACTTTTCTCCCATTTTTGAATAATCACCCCTGAATTATAATGTAACAAAGATTACTGAAGTCAACAGGTTTTCTTAATAGACCTACCAATCTCATCTCGGCCATTTTTAACCTCCTGTGGTTTAGCTCTGAAATTGCCATTTCATTTTTTATTGTACTGCCTTTATTTATTTTTTTAGTTGTGTTATTTTAGAATCATACGATTATAGTTTTTACTAATATTTTGTATTGACTTTTATTTTGATTTATTTATTAATTGTCAGTTGGCTTAAAATTCAAAGAAAAAAGCCAAAGCAAGATTTTATTATATTTTAATTCGGTTAACATTTATTTCAAGAAACTCTTTTTCCCCTGAATCTTCTAGATCAATAATAATAATAACCCTGATTTGATTTAAACATCAGCAGGATTGAAGAGACTGGAAATGCTTCCTCGTTTATTTACAAAATATAATTTGGTGGTAATTTCTAGCTCCGCCACACATGGAAAGTTGATTAATAACATTGCAGTTGTCACATAATTACATGTTTGCATAAGACATAAGAGGTATTTCATATTAAGCAGTTTTCCTTTTATCCACCAGGCTCTTAATAATTAATGTTTATCTCTCAATCACTGGATTTCATTATGTTTGCATCTTTTCAATCTCAACATTACAAGCATCAGCATTTCTCTGCAGCAAATCCATATTTCTGCTCAGTTTGAGAATAAAATGTAGTTGTTTTCCGTCTCTATGAGCCTGGTGATGAAACAGACGTGGATCAGGTTGGCAGTGAGTTGTGCTTTAATGTCATTCACACAAGCGACAGCGGCGGCGGCGGCTCGGACACAGAGAGGAAACACAGCAGCATTGTGGGAGATCTCCTCAAGCGAAGCGGCAGCTCTGATTCTGTGCAGTATTGCTGGAGTTCATCATTCAGTCCGTCTGTACACCTCATAACATACAGTACATACACATGATTCAAGTGTGCTGGATCATAAGAGTCGTGTCCTACAGGAAGTTCACATTAACAATCAAGTTCTGTCCTCTCAAAGCCGGAAGAGTTGCTTTCTTCAGTGCCGCACGTCTCAAGAACATCTGAGCAACCGAAGGACTGTGACACCAATTCAGCTCTTATTGACATTAACCTCGTGCACTGTGTTTTTAGTCTTCAAAAGAGTAGCTCAGGGGCCAGATTCACAAATAAAAACATTCTTAAGATTTTCTCCTCATTTTGAAACCTAAGAATATTTCTTCAGAATGAAAAAAATGTAACTTCAAATTTAAAACTAAATTAGTGCTGTCAAACGATGAGAGTTTTTGCTTATATATGTGTGTGTGTTGTGTATATCTATTATGTATACATAGAAACACACATACAACTTGTATTTTGAAAATATTTACATTTATATTCATTTATTAACATTTTTCTTAAATATATACATGCATATGTATTTTTATTTATATATTTACATAAAAATACACATACTATGTAAACAAAAACTTTTATTTTGTATGTGATCGATCATGATTAATGACTTGACAGCACTAAATAAAATATTTTCCTAATTAAAAAAAAAATATTTTTTAATTTAGTAGCAGCGCAACATAAACCAGCCAAAAATGGACCTTTATATAATTAAAGTTTTGTTTTTCAGTAGATATGAGACAAGAATTTCATTTACGTGTATCATATGACCTTGGAATTTAAATCGTGAAAATAAAATAGAAATAATGACTTAAATTCCATAAAGTTTACAATTTACAGTAATCTTAAGAAATGTATTTTCTCAGAACATTTACATGAATCAAATGAACTTAAATGTGCTCAAAAGAGTTTTGTGAATCATACAAATTTTGTAATTTATTCTAAGAAATGTTTTCTTAAGAATATTTCCATGAATCATTAGAACTTAGATTTATCTTAAGTGTCTTCATTTCATAAAATGTCCATGAATCCTACGAACCTCTTGGAATATATCTGAAGAAATGTCTTAATATTTTCACAAATCATACAAACTTAATTTTTCTTATGAAATGTCTTGACGTTTAAAATATTTTCATGATTCTTTTGCAATTCATCTTGAAAGAAATGTGCTAATTCTTTCTTAAGAATATTTATGTGAATTGTAGAAACTTAAAAGTGATCTTAGGAGATGTCTTAAAGGTGCAGTATGTAATATTGATACACATTTTCAGAGCAGAAGCCGCATGTAAACGTAACATGATTCCTTAATATCTACAAACATGTTATTTTTCGGCTTTAAAAAAGAAACTAAAATTATGTACAGCACCATAATTTATATTATTTTCGTGTATCGTACAAACTTCTTGGAATTTGTCTTAAATGCCTTAACTTCATTCTGGAGGTTTTTGTGAATCTGGTCAAACTGATGAAAAGCTGATTGCTCTGACCAGTGACTCTTTGAGAAGTGCTCAAATTTAGCTCGTTTGTCTTAAAGCGAGACTCTGCAGGCAAAACACTGTTTTCTTATGCACCTGTCAAATTCAGGATTTTTGGTTTTTCATTACGTTTTTCAGACCAGTGGAAAGAAAACATTTAAAAGACACTGTTAAGTGCTTCTTTTCTAGCACTTGATCTATTTTTACAGAGGAATTATGTCATTTATAATTTGCTTGAGTTTTTCCCTCTCAAAATTGTCAAAATACATTGAAGTATTTTCTGAATTATAGAGTGGCAAAAATGAGATACCCAAAATTCTCTCTGTAAAAACTTTAGACTCTAATATGTGAGCCTGGAGCACAAAAGAGATTTACATCATCTAAAAACTGAATAAATGAGACACGACTATTTGAAAATCTGGACTCTGAGGGTGCAAAAAATCTAAATACTGAGAAAATCATCTTTAAAGTTGTTCAAATAAAGATCTTAGCAATGCATATTACGAATCAAAAATGGCGTTTTGATGTATTTATGGTAGGAAATGTAGAAAATATCTTCATGGGGCATGATCTTAATATACTAATGATTTTTGGCATAACAGAAAAATGATAATTTTGACTCATACAGTGTGTCGTTTTCTATTTCTACACACACATCTGAGCTGCTGATGACTGCTGCTGTGCTCCAGGGACACATATGTCCAAAAATGTTAAACTATTATTGTACTAGAAATGTATGCACATGTTATATTAATAATGCATTATTTGCATATTTAAAGCTAACATTTGAGAAAAGTTGTGATACAGGTTTGAGTTATCAATCAGCTGTGTTCAGAGTTCATTTCTTCTACTCTATATTCACCTGCAGTGACTCGCCTCAAGAAAATATCCGAGGTTTTTAGGAAGTGCACTTTAGAGTGTGCTCAGAAGGGAGTGACTCTCACGGCTCAGTTGGAGCTGGCGGTGATGGGTTTCTCCAGCTCCAGGTCAGCAGGGGGCAGCGCTGGAGGGACGGAGGAGGGCCGCAGGTGACTGTAACACGCCTGACACACGTGACCCGGCTCACGGAGCTGCTGACCCGACACCTTCTGATCACAGCAGCTGGCGCAGAACACATTCCCACAGTTCCTGGAGACCGAGAGACAGACTGTCAGCGCTTTATCCTTCTAATGCTGTCCCATAGAAACACACTTTATATATGTATATCTACACTTCCACAGGTTTTTGAACAGTAAGATTGCAAATGTCTTTTAAAGAGGTCTCTTCAGCTCATCAAACCTGTGTTTATTTGATCCAAAGTACGACAAAATATTGTGAAATCTTTTTACTATTTAAAAGAACTGTTTTCTCTGTGAATCTGTGTTAAAGTGTAATATACTTCTGTGATCAAAGCTGTATTTTCAGCAACATTACTCCAGTCTTCAGTGTCACATGATCTTCAGAAATCATTCTGATTTGCTGCTCAAGAAGTCTTGTTTTTATCAGTGGCCTACGTTTCTGAACAACCTAAAAGAATAGTTTAAAAAGTTGCCGAAAAATAGATGTCTGAAGAGTATTACTTATACTAATTGAAACATTTATTATTAAATCATTTATTATATGAATTGACATATACGTATATCTTAGTTCAGTATGGACTCTGGAGTAATGATTCAGAAACAGCTTTCACACAAACTAAACCAGATCAGCAGCAGAAGCTGTAGTGTGAACACATTCAGAGCTGATCAGGAGAAAATGACAGGAAGTGACACGCTGGTTTAGGAGGGAAGGGAAAGACTGACAGGAAGTGCAGGAGGAAGAGGAGGAGTCTCACCACGCCTCCTCAACCGGCTCTCTGCCGCTGCAGCAGAACGAGAGAGAGAGAAGTCAGAGACACTCATTCAGCTGCGCAGCTCAAGCAGAACTTAACATATCAATATATACTATATTAAAGAAATTCAAAAGTTGTTAAATTAATATCATTTGCAGGTTTGTATAAAAATCTTTAGCATTTTAATTCAGGTAACTAATAAATAACAATTGAATAAATAAATAATTAAATTCAAATAATTAAAAGAAATCTTATTAGATGTACTGAAATGTGAAAAACTGCTGCTAAAGTAGAAATATTGTTAGTTTTTTTCCCTAAATTTTTTAGCATTTTAATTTTAAACAGTACATTTTAATATATTTTTGTATTAAAATGTGAAATAAAATTGAATAGAAATACTGTTTTTTTAAGACTACTTTTTTTGCATTTTAGTTTTAAATATATCACATTTTATTATATTTTTGTACTGAAGTGTGACAAAAATTGGATGTACAAAAATAGAAATATTGCTCTTTTTGATTGATTGATTGAATGATCAATGATTGATTGAAAAAAAAACAACCAATTTTGTGATTTCAGAAGTTAAAGAATTGTATTTTCTAAAATAAAATAAAAGCTGTTGATGGAAAACAGATTAAATTAAAAATATAACTTCATTTTTTCTTACATGAAACTTTCATAAATCATTTATTCCAAACAAATAGTGGTCATCATGGAAAAACTGCTTCTAACCTCCTTCTAAGTGTTAAACGTTGCTTGACCTGATGTTTAACAGGCATTGAGTGTGGAGTTAAAATCTTAAAGGAATATTCCAGGTTCAGTACTAAGTACAGCTCAATCAACAGCATTTGTGCCATCATGTTAATTACCACCAAAAAAAAATAATTCATTTGTCCTTTTTTTACTTAAAAGAAGCAAAACAGAACACAGCGAAGCACTCACAAATGAAGGTGAGGATTTAAAAGCTGTATAATAACTCTACTGTTAGAAATCTGTGTTATTTGAGCTGTGAAGTAGTATTTGTATTATGTGGCTGTACAGTGAGTACTGTAGTAACACACACACACACACCTGCAGTGATGTTTCCTCGCCGCCAGCCAGAGCGTCCTCTCACACCCATAGCAGCGAGACGCGGCCCGCTCCGAGAACCACTGTCACATGACCACAAACACAACACACATCAGCTCACGTTCACACTAGTGTTAAGACACAACACCAGCTCCTTCACTTGCTCTCCACGACACACTTGTTTTCTTTCTTTAGTGTTAATAAAACTAATCAGTTAAAACCTCTTTTTCATCCTCCATCTACCATTCGTGGTTCAATCTGAATACAGTTTAACAATTCGTTGTTATAAAGTCGTTATTTTTGTTTTCTTTCCATACAGAAAGTATTCTGGTAGCTTTATAATATTCCGGATGAAGCACTGATGGCAGATGGAGCTTTCAGACGATGTCTTTCATACTTCTCTGCAGCCAAAGGGACAGTCACAAGCCTAACTATCTTAAATTGTGTTCTGAACATGAACGAAGCTTTCGGGGTTTGGAACGGCACGAGTGTGAGTGATTAACGACACAGTGTTTTTTTTAGTGTGGAGTAACCCTTTAACAGTGCTGATGCTGTGATCTGCTGACCTCTGCCTCTCTCTGTTCGATCTGTTCCCAGCTGGACTCGGGCAGGAGATCTGTGTTCACGTTATTCTCCCCGTCCGGAAGAGACGTCTGCGGAGCACAGGAACAGGAAGTGTGAGATTCACAGCTGACACAAACATTGCTGTTAATAATAACTATAATGATGACTATAAATAAAACACCTGTAACAGTGATTAATAGTATTGTAAATAAAAAAGAAAAGAAAATAGAAAAAGAACAGAGTAAGCTAGTGTTTACTAAAACACTATCCTCACAATTACATTCCTTCTTAGAGAAAAATGGTATCTGTGAGGATCTCCAGTCAGGATTTAGACCATATCAT
>JAUCMR010000107.1:25723744-25746218 GCA_032357425.1 Enteromius argenteus
ACTAAAATAATTCAAGCATATAAAAATGTTTTAACATTAAACCTCACTATAATAAAAGTGCGCTATCATATCCACATGTGTTCGGAGACTGAAGCTCGCTTACGTTGTCATTTTTTCTGATAAAGGTAACATGCATCATTTGGAAGTGTAAATGGTCTACTTTTATTTGTGTGCACTGACAATTTCAACAAAACGTGATTTTCTTCCTTCGCTTCTTGAACAGGAGCAAAAATGAACCGAAAAGACATGAACATGTATCTATAGAAAGCTTTAAATTACCACTTGACAAAACAAATCGAAAACAAAAACTCCTTAATTATAACCTAATCGTAATCCATTAAGATGACTCCTAAGTTACATATGGCGAGATTGTCATATTCATCTTTGCAACACGAACTCCTGGAAAACACTAATACTAATTATTTTAAATATCTCCTAATTACTTTTACATGAATGCCGTAACACACACCTGTAATAATATGCAGATTAGAAACGTTTGCGGATAAGAAAGCATCGTTAATCATTATTAGTCTTTTAGTTTATTAAATTAGTTAATAAAAATACAGTTGTTCATTGTTGGTTCATGTTATTTCACGGAGCATTAACTAATGTTAATAAACACAACTTATGATTTTAATAATGCATTAAAAATGCTAAAATTAGCATTAACCAAGATTAATAAAGGCTGTAGAAGTACTATTCGATCTTGGTTCATGTTAGCTAATGTTGTTAACTAATGTTAACTAATGAACCTTATTGTAAAGTGTTACCAACATATTTACTTTTAGAAAGGATTTTTTGTTGTTGTTTTTTTTATTTATTACTTTAGACAATTGATTATTAATGTAAATCATGGATTTAATTTTTTTTAACATTCACATTAAATAGTATATAATTATATATTATTGTCTTATTTTTATATGTAATTCATTTGTATTAGATATTTAAGGTGATTTATTTTTATTTGTTATATTTTAAAAGGAAAATTTGCTTTAATTTTCATTTAATTTGAACTTTTCAACATCTGGTGAACCCCAGTTTGAGGAAACCCTCCTTTAAACGTAAATCCCCACAATCTTACATCCTGGGAATTATGTTGTTTTTATTTCACAGAAACGGTATATATCAGAACATATTTGGACTATTTCAGTTTAGTGGAAAACTGATTTATCTTAAATAACCGTTTCAGAAGTCTATATTTGGCTAATACAGTTAAATAGTGTGTACGGTATGTACCCTAACTCTCAGTAACCAGCAAAACAAGCTTCAGTCCAGAGCTGCAGAACTGTGTGCCAGTTGCTCCAAACACGGGGTAAAAATAGAAATGCTGGGCAGTAACAGGCCAGCCTTTGACTATTCCCTGGAGTTCCAGATTGCAATAAAAATGCGATCGATGTGAAAACTGCGAAGATTGCGAGCAGGAAGACGTTAGTGATGGGACTGTGGGATGATCCGTGTGCTTCGGGAGAGACTGCTATGCACATTAGGGATGAACCCTGTAGGTCACTTTGATCCTCTGCAAGTAGGGCACGTCTGTAGACAGGAAGACCAATCTAACCTACTTCCCTTCCCTGTGCTGGCCATCAGAAACGCAGCGTTTATCTGCATAATGCCACAGTTTTCCCTGCAAGCTCCAGTAGTGTTTGCCCAGAATTACTGCAGGGTCTGGATTTATAATTCTGGACGAGAAACGGTTGCTCAATTATCCAGATAATTACATGAACGATGACGTCTGATGGTGATTTTAAGTGTTGCCTTGTGTTGTGAAATTGTCCACTTCTTTGTTATATCTTACAGCTGTAGGCAGAACTGTGGGCTTAGTACTTATTATTCAACTTAAAACTTGTATAAACGTGTTATGCCTTTATTTGATTGCATTAAAAAAATAAGAAATAAAAGTATAAATTTTTGTATTAAAACACTAAAAATTAGGGGGGGAAAAAAAACTCTCTATAAAAAACATCTTTTATTTTTCTTTTTAACTTTTATTTAAATGGTGTGAGTATCGTGATTTCAGTTGATATGTTTTGATTACTATAAATTAAAAAAAAAAAAAAAAAAAAAAAAAAAAAAAAAAAAATGATTTAAAAAAATTTGCTTGGAAAAAGTTTTAAAGTAGTTTAAAATAAAACCTTAAATATTTTTTAAAAAAAGTTTAAAACGAAGTTTAAAATTAAAAATAAATAAAAAACATATTTTAGACATATTTCTGATAGTTAATAAAAATAAGAATTAATAAAACAATAAGAATTTGTATTATTATATAATAATTCCAGAAAAAAGATGAAACTAAGATTTTCTAGAGGAAAGCATTAATAAGAAATTTTTTTAGGGCCCTTTTACTGTAAACATTTTAATAAATTATTAAATTGTTAAAGTTTTTGAATTTACGTGATTAGACACACTTTTTGATTATTGCAATTGTAAACCATGAAAAAAGGAATTGTGAAGAATCAAAACAACTCTGTTACTGGAAAAAATCAAAAGCATGTCATAGAAATGTAATTTTTGTTAAATGGTGGAGGTTTTGTGATTTCAGTTAATGCTTTTTAATTACTACAATTTAAATTAAAATGGGAAAAAAATATTATTTAAAAATAAAGTTAAAAAAAAAACTTATTTCAGTTAGTTACCAAGACGTTTGACATTTTTTAGTTTAAGCTTAAGTACTAAAATAAATGGAAGTAAAACTGAAATAGAATGAAATAAAATCTGTACATTTAAAAAAGAAAAAAAGGTAATGAAAAATTATAAACCTAACATAGAAAAAAATTAATAAAACTATAAGTAAAATGAAAATAATAATGTAAAAATAAACTAAAAATATACAACAAAACATTAAACTGGAAGTATAATAGTATATCAGTAATACTACAGTAATCATTGAGTGTCATAAATCACTATTAAATAATCATTTGTCCTTTGTGATGGTTTATGATGTTCCTTGGTAAAGGTCAAAGAGCCGAAGCGGTGCTTTAGCTAACCTCAGGTGTGTTTGTGTGTCTGCAGTGAGAGGGTCGAAGCCAGGCAAGAACGTTCAGCTACAGGAGAATGAGATCCGTGGACTGTGTCTGAAATCCCGCGAGATCTTCCTCAGCCAGCCCATCCTCCTGGAGCTGGAAGCGCCGCTCAAGATCTGCGGTGAGTAACACAAACCTTCAGTTAAATCGCACTGCACTTACACCATGGTAAAAATAGACATGCAGCATCTCTACTACTGCCAGATGTCTTTCAGAGTTGGTCATGATGTTGAAATAGTGTGTTCAGTAAATGAGAGACACTCTCCACTGCTCCAGGTGATATCCACGGACAGTACTACGACCTGCTCAGACTCTTTGAGTACGGAGGATACCCTCCTGAGAGCAACTACCTGTTCCTGGGAGACTACGTGGATCGAGGGAAGCAGTCTCTGGAGACCATCTGTCTCCTGCTGGCCTACAAGATCAAATACCCTGAGAACTTCTTCCTGTTGAGAGGAAACCACGAGTGTGCCTCCATCAACCGCATCTACGGCTTCTACGATGAGTGTGAGTGTCCACTACATACTTACTGTGCCATGATTACTAACTATGACTTTCACCATGCAGAAAACACTGTTTGAGGAAAATAAATAAAAGAAGTTTGGTAGCACTTTATTTTACAGCCCTGTTACTCATGTACATGTTCTTATTTTAGTAATTACAATAACTAGGTAAAAACTAGTTACTTACCCTGAACCTACCCCTACCCCATGTAGTTACCTTATATTACAGAACTTTCTTAGGTAGGTACACTGTAAGTACATGTAAGTACACATACTGTAAAATAAAGGTCCACCAGGAGATGTTTTTAAATTGGGTTACCTTTTAAAAATCAATTGCTTATCTTTTTTGATTGCCACCATTTTTTTTTGCATGAGTTGATTTGTATTAAACCATAAATCCTCAAATTAAAGCAAAAAAGTTTTTAGAAAAAAATATTGCGGGCATTAAATTGTTGTAGTTGTTTTATGATTTTAATTGATTAGCCTTGTTGATTGTTACAGTTTAATTAAATCATTAAAAAAATACAGAATACACAGATTTTATTGGGGTTTCAAAATATTAATAATTAAATTGTGGGTTACTTCAATCAGGAATATTACTGTAAAAAAAAAAAAATAAAACCATAAAACTGTTCTTGTTACTTAAAATATAAATGAATTAAAACTACTTAAAACTTGAATTAAAACTTTTTGTATTAGCAGAAAAAGATTAAAGAATTAAATAAATAAAATAAGAACTAAAAGTGTAAATACATTTTCATAGTATTTGTATCTAAAACATAATCCCAGAAAAATGAAACTAACAAAAGATTTCTAGGGAAAAAATATTCGTAGGGCCCTATTATTGTAAAAATTGTAATAAATGATTAAATTGTTAGTGTTTTATGAATTATTTTATTCATGCTTTTTTGACTGTAGCAATTTAAACTATTAAAAAGGAATTGTGAAAAATTCTTAAATTAGTTAAACATTAAATAAATTAAATATTTGTTAAACTTTACGTTTAAAAGTTTTGTGCTTTCATAGAGCCATGTATAATATATAAATACACCCAAACACACACTTTAAATATTATTGCTTTTTGTATTAGCAGAACCAGATTAAAGAATTTCCTTTTCTGGTCATTTGCTAATAAAAATATCAATAGACCTTTTTTTTTAGTGAGCAATAACATGATTCTGATTTAAGGTTGTTTGGCTGGCTCTAATCCTTCTGTAATACTAGACCTTTATAGATGTTCACATTAACATAATCCACCTCATGGACAGAAGCAGACTCCACTGCATTTAACCATGTTTTAAAATGTAATAAAAGAGCAAAACCTGCACTATAAGCAGAACTCTGTGACTCTCGTTCAGTGCAGAATTAATTATTTAGCGCCGCTGCAGTCGTGTGTGTGTGTGTCAGAGAGTCCCTCCAGAGCTCTTTTTATTCATTTACATTCTAACCGCTTTTAAATAATGAAGCCTGAAGGCGATGTAAAGCTGGTGTTTGTGTGTTTAGGCCGGAGACGCTACAACATCAAGCTCTGGAAGACCTTCACAGACTGTTTCAACTGTCTGCCCATCGCTGCCATTGTGGACGAGAAGATCTTCTGCTGTCACGGAGGTGGGTGTGGTGCTGAACCCTCCAGATAACCCCCAGAGACTTTCACCGGCTCTTCTGCTGCGTGGAATGTCGGGAATCTGCCTTTTTATGGCATCCAATCACAGTCACAGTTTTTCAAAACATTGTATGTGTGACTGTGCACAAGTCTGATGTCGAGTCCAAGTTACGTCAGCGGTCTTCTGTCACGAGTCCAAGTTAAATCTCAAATCCGTTTGGAAATCTTTTTCTACATGTGACGGGTTAGTTTTGTGAACACAGTTGCTTTAGGTTTAGTTTAATATATTTTATTAGTCCTGCCAAACAAATAATCGCAGATAGTCGCATCCAAAATAAGGGTTTTTGTATGCATAATGTGTGTGTGTGTGCTGTATATATATATAAATACACACACACACACACGCATGGACATTTTAAAGAAAAATGTTTATATTTTTAAAATATATTTTTATGTAATATAAATTATATGATTATAAAATATTTGAAATATATACTGTGTGAGTATTTATATATAAATAATAATTGTAAAGCGTTTACACACATTAACAATAAACAATAACTTCTAAACAAAACCTTTTTTAGATGCGATTAATCATTTGACAGCACTAATTATTATATTTGTTTACATAAATGGCCAGTTGCAGGGGGTTTAGTTTAATTTATTTAAAAAATACATATTTAAAAAATATTTTTTAATTAAATATACACTACCGTTCAAAAGTTAAAGGTCTGTAAATATTTATAAAACTTAAAAAAAAAAAAATCTTTTTTTAAAGAAGATACTTCCTGCACACCAAGGCTGCATTTATTAGATCAAAAGTACAATAAAAATAGTAATGTTGTGAAATATTATTCCAGTTTCAAAGCTGTTTTCTCTGTGAATATGTGTTTGTGTAATTTATTTCTGTGATGTTCAGCTGTATTTTCAGCATCATTACTCCAGTCTTCAGTGTCACATGATCCTTCAGAAACATTCTAATGTGCTGATTTACTGCTCAACAAACATTTCTGATCATTATCAGTTTTGAAATCTGTTGTGCTGCACAATATTTCTGTGGTAATTTAAACATTTTAGGATTCACAGATGAATAGAAAGTTCAAAAGAACAATATTTAAAAAAAAAAAAAAAAAAATCTTTTGTAACATTATAAATGTATTTACTGTCACTTTTGATCAATTTAATGCAGCCTTTATTAAAAAAAAAACAAAGACATGAAAAGCCAAAAGTATAATTGATTTTATAAATTATATAATCTCAATAATCTCAGTTAGAGTGCTAAAAATATAAAAACGTATGTAACTGAATTACAGTATTTAATGACATTTTTGTAACAAAATTTTAGTGTTATTTTGAATATGATAATGTCCATTCGAACTGATTTTTCTTCATGAGAAAGAAATACTACTTCAGTTAGTTGTGCCGCTTCTTTTATTAATTCCTCTAAAGTCAGACGCTGTGTCTCTGATGAAGCAGCGGGAGGACTTCAGATACGTGATGTGTGTAAAACGAGGAGCTGAAGATCTGTGTTAGTGTTTACAGTCACTCGGAGACTCTCCTCTCAGCGTAGTTCATACCCTGCAGGCTGGTCCCGTGTATTGCTGAAATGTTTAGGGCGTGTAAATCATCTGACTTCATCACTTCATGATTTGCACTGACATCATCTCCCTTCATCTATTTCTGAGAGCTGAGTCAGAGCGAGTCCCAGGCAGATAGTGTTGCGTGTGATCCCTGAACCCATGACGCTTTACAAGGCCTCACTTTTCTTAAGAAACTAGGAGCTCATCCAGATTTTCTAGGAACGTGAAATCTCCAGCTGTTTCCATTGGTGCAAACCTTTTCAGTCACTTTTTTGAGCTCAGAATTGGCCATTTATGATATTTGCTTAGATCCAATGAGATCTAATTTTTAAAAGATGCCCTTTTTAAGTCTTAAACATTATTATATTTATTAAAAGGTGAAAAACCACCTTCATGCCTGCCTTGCCAAATTAGACTTAACTGAAGCATATTTTATCAGACTGTACTGTTTTTAATGTACATAGACAATGGTTTTATTCAGAGCTGTGTCTGATTTATTTAAAAATGTATCACCTGAATGTATTTTAGAGTTTTGGTCTAGCGTACATCTGAAATGTCTTTTATAACCTTTTTGTTAATTGCATACTTTGTATAATTTATTCAGAGATCGCTGTGAAAATAGCCTTGATGCTGGCATAAATAATAAATAAGGGGGGGTTCTTACAAGGATAAATAATAAAAACTGGGGCCGTTTGCAGACTGGACATACATTTTTGATTCTGTTATGAAACAGTAGATGGTCTTATTTGTATTGGCAAAGTAAGACCGATAACACTTGGAAACTGCTAGTAAGTTTTGTGTAGTGTTTCTTTCACTCTATACTTCAAAAACGGTCTGTTTACAATATTATTGTTACAAATATTAACTCAATTATCCTGCGTAGCACTTTTATAACATAACATCTTGATTTTTGTAAAATGTTGCAACAAGATTAAATTACATTTTTTGACATATATGGTAATAAAAAAGTATATTTGAAAAATACATGTAAAACAAATATCTTTAAAAGTAATTCTGCCCGGATCCACGCAATCTTTTCATCTTTTCCCCCTCACCTTATCTGTTGTTCCTCAGGTTTGTCTCCGGATCTGCAGTCCATGGAGCAGATCAGAAGGATCATGAGACCCACAGATGTCCCGGACCAGGGCCTGCTGTGTGACCTGCTGTGGTCTGACCCGGACAAGGACGTGCTGGGCTGGGGCGAGAATGACCGAGGCGTGTCCTTCACCTTCGGAGCAGAAGTGGTGGCCAAGTTCCTTCACAAACACGACCTGGATCTGATCTGCAGGGCCCACCAGGTGAGACTTCAGCAGGGATGAACAACACATCGAGATGAAGTTGATATTACAATATGGGTTATTGAAGTTGTCAAATCATGAAGGCTGCATTTTAATTAAATAAATGCATGCGCTGCCGGTTTTATTTACACGTGAGCAGCTCACGCTGTGCTTCTTCATCTCAGAGAGGCTTGGTTTAATGTGCTTCATTGACTGTTTACATGCAGAGCTTTTGTTTCAGTCAGACTGAATTCATTGCGATTGATGAATCTGAATCTAGTGTTTACACCAATGTTACCAATGGCTTGTTTCCAGTGACCGTACGGGATAGTACAGTACGGAAGACCTTGATACAGCTTGCTTTTCCGCTGCCGTCAGTACCCTTACTTGATGGGATTGGTGTATGCGGGAAAGTAGCGATCGACAAAGTGTAACAATAAGCACAATTTTGTTGTCTTGTCAGATAAAATAATTTTTTTTTCATATTTTTAAAGCATTTTTATTTTCTATGCAGATGCACTTCCTAACAAAATCACCCCAATCATTCAGCAATGATTCATTCTTTCCAAATATGGCTATTCCGGTCATTACATTAACATTCCTGTCTTTTTCCATATTGCATTATACAGTATATTACATAAAAACTAAATATTGTAAGACGAGGTTTTCCCAGTATCGTATAGCTCTAGTCTTTAGTTTGCTATGTAGTCTATCTTAAAGGGGTCATATGATGCGATTTCAAGTTTTCCTTTCTCTTTGGAGTGTTATAAAGAGAAAGGAGTCGCTAAATGTATGAGCCAGTCCTCTGAGGGTCTGGCTCGTCCGGGTTTCACCTTACTTGAACATCCAGTTATTGGAAATACGAAACTGTTCCTGGTTCAAAGCATGGGATGATTCAGAGCGGTACATTCTGAGCCAGCCGAGCATGAGTCTGCAGATATGAGATGAGTCTTTGACATTGTTCTGATGACGCAGAGCTTTGAGTCGAGTGTAGGACGCTCCTCCTCTGTGTGTGTGTTCTGTTCTCTAAACCCTAATCTATATCCACTCAGACTGTAATCTAGTGACTCACCAGGGCTCAGCACACACATACAGACTATGATCGTGAGCCCGTTCTCTTCAGTTTTTCAGTGTAAATTTAAGCCTTATCTCACACAAGCAATTTTGCATCAGGATGCAGTTTTGGTCAAAATTAAGTGTAAACCAGCGAGATTAAATTTTGAAAGTGAAGGAATAAAGACTTAAATATTAGTATTGCAGTTTTAGTCTTCATTTTTATTAAACACTTGATTCTATTTGAATTGGGTCATTTGAAAGTAGACTCAGAGTAAAGCTCAAGTTCACTTTCATTATTTTACAAAAGCACAGTGTTTTGTTGTTATTGGGAGAGCACACAAATAAACATAGAGTCCTTGCAGATTTGAAAGATTTTATCATATCTCTGCGACCAAACTTTAAAAGTACATTAAAATAGAAGCAATACAAAATCATTCAACATAGAAACCAATAGAAATTCAGTAACTTAGTCATGTTGAATTATAATTTCCTCAGATAAATGTTTAATATCAGGCTCTGCGCTTCAACAAGGGTCATATGTTGCGAAATATGATGTTTCATTAATTGGTTCCCTTAATAACCCATGATTTTACTAAAATGAGGAAACAAATTAATTCACCGGAACAATTTCCTAATTCGTGGCCATGAAATCTTTAATTTCCCCTGCATGTTTACCACAGTAAGAGATGCAAAAACAGTGATTAAAAGTGAATGACAATAAAATAAACCTGCAAAATGATATGCTGCTGCAGTAGATGCGTTTTGCAGTATTAAGGTAAACGATTTATAAATTGATTCATCAGTAATTTAAAATATTTATTAATTTCTTTACAGTGCATTTGTTTAATATATTTAAATATTTATATATTTATATAAAGAAACAAACAAATGAATAAATGTTTATAAATGAAGAAATTAAACTTTACAGTCTTATTGTAGTAATTGTATTAAATGATTATTTAATGATAATCACAAAAAAATGTTTTATATGATTCACAATGGATTTTTGTTTGTCTCACAATATAATCAAAAATGTATTGCTGAGTAAATAATGGCAAAGAATTATCCAAAAAAAGTTTGAAAGTGAATAAATTGAGACTTAAATATTAGTGATGTCATTTTAGTATTTTTATTAAATGGCCTAATCAATTATTTATTTTACTGTACACTAGTATTATTGCATTATCTGTATTGTATTGTTTGAAAAAAATATATATATGTATATTTATATCTTTTGATAATTTTTATCTGGTGTTTTCAAAGACAGGTGGTAATTCTGAGCACTCATCTGCTGGAGCGTATCAGATGTTTTGTTCTGTCCTCAAGACATAACTGACTGTGTTTACTTAGCATAAACTTAGCATCATTTGGAGAATTGTTTTAAAATGCCAAGAAGAAAATATCTTTTAATTTGCAAAGACAGCAGAAAGTGAAACCGCACGGTGATGGATAGAAGAGTTTGGGGAGCGGTGGATGGGGGTGTTTTAAATAAAGATGATTTAATTAAAAAATGACTATTGATTTGGATTAATAAGAGCAGTTACTCATAATATTACACGTTTATTTTTTGGTAAGACACAGTGAATAGTAATACACTGAGCTTGAGCTGATGTGTGCAAAATGTTCTTTTTAACAACAGTCATGTGCAAAATGTATATAATGAAAATTAATACAGAGTATTCTACTCGCATTAAACATACCATTATTCTTCTAGTGTTATATGTAACTGACCGATAGCTTATAATAATAATAAGTGAAACATTATGTGTGATTGTTGCAAATTGGAGAAACTATTTTCCAGGCACTTTTCTTTCTTCAAGTGCAGAACTCTGACCAAATCTGATTTGAAATTTTATATGAATGATTTTATAATTTTTTAAAATATAAATATATAGAACTGAGGGACTGCTGCCATCTCCAGGTTATAATGGTGATTTGATGTGTTTAAGTGTTTGTTCACCGCAGGATATTTTGGTCATCCCATTAAAAATGACAATTTGGGTCATTTAGGAGCTATAAAGTGCTGGAAACAGTTTGTTAAATGCTTATAAGTTATTGAAAATTGCTTGAATATCTCTCTCAAAATGCTTTTGCAAATCCTGAAATCAGTGATGTAATAACATTCTGTTATTTCTGCCACAACAGCATGATTACAGCCAACATTAATGCTTCAGCACCGTTTGATCTGTTTATAAGACAGATTTCTGAATTTGAATGGATCTCACGGCAACCTTTACTCATTCAGTAATAAATTCAAACACTTCTGTGTGTGTGGATCTGTCAGCGCTGTGCTACAACTGTGTCTATAAATCAGCTTTGGTTCCTGTTTGTTGTTAGCGTTTGTTCAGTTTGTGGTTTGATGTTTCTCTCATGCAGCAGTTATCAGTTGGACAAAGAAATGTAGTGGCACCGGCAGAAACCATGATCTCAGTCTGGAGCCCAGCAGTGAGTTTGACGGACTCGGAGCAGATACAGTGAACTTCCTCTTCCTGTGTGTTTCAGGTGGTGGAGGACGGATACGAGTTCTTCGCCAAGCGGCAGCTGGTGACTCTGTTCTCTGCTCCCAATTACTGTGGAGAGTTTGATAACGCCGGAGCCATGATGAGCGTCGACGAGACCCTGATGTGCTCCTTCCAGGTACAGCACAGATCAGCACAGAACTGCCTACACCCGTCACACATCACATCACTTACTCCACTGTTCTGATCAAATCATGGAAAGCTTTATTTTTAGGCATAGTCCCATTGTTTTGTTTTTATTTTTTGTATTATGTGCAATAATAATTTAATAACACTTTTATTTGGTGTTGAAATAGTCATTTTAAGTGAGAATATTTATTTAGTTTTCCCATTAAACATTCTCTGGCTAGGTCTGGCAAAGATGTTTATTAAATAATGTTTTAATAAACATTTAGTGGCCCTGAAAAATAAATGTTTATTAAATAATGTTTTAATAAACATTTAGTGGCCCTGAAAAATAAATAAAGGTAATTTAATTTAATACAATATTTTAAAACAAATGACAAACGGTGATGGCAAAAGGCTATTTAAAATGCAATGACCACTTAGTCCACAAAAACTTTTTTAATGTTATTATTATGTATTCAGTCTTTAAATCATATTTATTTGTGAGACTGCATGGAATATATTGGTTTTAGTCATTTGTTTGGTTATTTAGTTTTACAAATATTTATTGTCTCTGATAAACACATAAATACAAAGTAGTTTTAAAATTAATTTAATACAACATTTAAAAAAAACAAAACAAATGGTGATGGGTTATTCTTAAAAATATATATTGTTGTTGTTGTTATTATATTGGTTTTAGTCATTTTGTTTTACAAATATTTTGTGTCCATGATAAACACCCAAATACAAAGTAGTTTTAAAATTAGTTTAATGTACTCTTTATTATTCATTTTATATCAATTGAATCTTCTCTTAAAACATTATTTAAAAAAAAATGTCAAGGGGTGAAAATCAATCATATTAAGATCACATTATTTGTGATTTTCAGGCATTTGTTTGGTGACTTTTTTTTAATATATATATATATATATAATGCATTAAATTGGTTAATTATTTGAAGTGAAAACATTTTTTTTTTGCCCTTCTGTTTTTACCATCAAACTTTCCCAGGGATAGCAAATAAAAATGTGAAAATAAACACAAAGTTAAAAATAATAATTTAATACACCTATTTAAACTATTTTAAAACAAATGAAAAAAGTTGATATTTAAAAGGATAAAAAAAGCAATGATGCTTACAGGACCTCAGACATATACTTAAACTGACATTTAATTAATATTAATTAATATTAATATTAATTAAAATTTAAAATGGAACTTAAATCAAAATCACATTCATTTATATTTATATTAAAGCATGTACAAATTTGTACAGAATTCTTGTTAAACATAGTATTTTTTTTTTTATATTATTCATTGTTTTTATACATGCAAGATGACCATGATGAGAAAAAGAAAATTATAACTGGAAACTAGTTAACCTGTGTTTATTTCAGATTTTGAAGCCGGCAGAGAAGAAGAAGCCAAACTCCAGTCGTCCAGTGACTCCTCCCAGGAACATGGTCACCAAACAGGCCAAGAAATGAGGCTCTCTGTGGCTCAGAGCCGGCCGGACTTGTATCATACGCTCGGATCAGGAGCTGTCCACTGCGTCTTTATTTCCCTTCTTTCCCTTGTTTTCCTGGTTTACCGTCCCGAGCAGCCGCTCACGTATCAGAGGGGAGCCTTTTTATTTCACACACGGCTTCTACTTCCAACTCCAGGACGACGTCCCTGTCCTCGCGGCGCGTCTGGATGTTTAAATCCACACGGTTCAGATGATTTGTGCTCCGCTCGCCCCTGCAAACCACTGTGAACAAACCAGTCCGTTTTTATGCACCTTCAGCTTCTGTTTTTTTTGTATTTGGGTCTCATGAATGTGCCATGAGGTTTGACATTCAGTCCGCTTTTATCGCTTCGGCTTTTTATTTTCATGATTGCAAATGAACGGATGACGTGCCAGAGTGTGTGTGTGTGTGTGTGTGAAGTAAAACATCACGTTTCTTTGCCTTGTTTTCTTCTTCTTCTTGGGTTCTGGCATGATGTTGATTTGTGGATGTCTCTCTCTCTCAGATGGACGTTTCTGTTGCATGCGTTAGTGTTAGAGGAATAGGACACAAGGCCTTGGCTTTCTCTCAGGGCATGCCACCTTCAGCATGTCTTCAGAATAATGTAGCTCCTCATCAGGTAAATCACGTCAGGAAAACCTTTTCTTGCAAATTTCTACAGTGTTTCATATGAATTCTGTTTAACCCAAACTGTTTTGTTCAGTCTTGGCAATAATTCAGTTTTCCACACTATAAATAATTGTTATACTTGCAGAATAAATGGAAGGGAGATGGAAACACCACTGCAGCGTGCGTTTGTTCATTTCTGACATGCTTTCAGCTTGAAGGTGAATTTAAAATGAATTCAAAACTGACCTGATAGCCGGGTTCACTCATCATAAAACTAAATTCTTAACCTCTTAAGAACAATCTAAAAGAAAAAAATGTTGAAAATGAGCCTATTTTCAAAAAAAAAAAAGTAGTGTTCCTTTAAATATTTTTCTTAAATACTTTAACATCTTAAGTTCTTCAGTATTTTTCAGAGCTACTTTTTTTTATTTTATTTTTTTGAAGTTCTCAAAAAAGAACATTTAATATCCTAATTTTTCAATCTACATAACATTTTACACTTTCTCATTTAAAAACAGTCAATGTTTATTTTTAACTTTAAGGACTGTTAAAAATACAAGTCATGAAATAAAACTGGTTAAAAACTATATGAAATAAACGTATTGACATCTTAAAGGGCAAATCAGAAATGTTCAATTATGTTTAAAAAATTGAAGATTGATTAATTAAATTTAGGCTTAAATATTAGAACGTGATTAAAAAATATGTTCTTAAATACTTCAGAACTTAAATGTTTTTCTAAATAGGTTCTTAAATATTTTAACCATTTTTTAAGATTTAAAAAATGTTTTAGTAATTTCTGAGAGCTTAAAAAGCTTTTAAGAAAAATGTAAAAAAATATTTAAGAACATTTAAAACATGCTTAAAAAATTTGAGAACCATTAAGTTAATACATTTTTGGAATTCAGGAATAGAAAAATGAGGTTTAAAATGTTTGCAAATCTAAAAGATGTTCTTAATTTCAGAACTAAAAAAGAGGAAGATTTCAAAAGATACGTTTTAGAGAATATTTGAAAACTTAAATGTTAAGATAACGTTTGAAACTTTCCTTAAATAGTAACATGGAAGAAAAGTTCGGGGCTAAACATATTTTCTTGAGAATGAAAATGTTCTTGTTTAAATTGATAAAGCATTAAACATTATGCTCTCTTGAATGAAAAAAGGTTTTTCTTTGTAAAGTTGATGACGCTGTAATAACTCTGTCACCATTCAATCTCAAACTACATTTCTTTGTTGAATATTTCAATCCAGAAATACATCTGAAATAAGAGCACTGCAGTAAAATATAATCATTATAATGACCGCAGCCGTTAACGAAGTGTGGCATCATTTCTTTATTATATAAACAAATACATTCTGTATTAAAATAAAACAAAATGATTGCAAAGATTTGATTCATAAACAGATCTGTGCAAATTAAGTACAATTCACAAACCCTTTATAGTTTCTCCAGCCCATCGTTTATGGATATGCATATACTTTTGATGAAAGGAAGGACAAGTGTCTCTCAGCCTGATGTTTTTAAACATCTTTGTTCATTTCTTCACTTCCTGATGCACAAGAAAACATCATGAAGGCGTGAACCAGTCGCAGATGCAGATCAATAACCCTGCATGATGAGTATTCCTGTATTAAACGCGTGAAGTAGTTGGTTTAACAGCGCTTCTTTCTATTGCATTCAATATCTGACCGTCTGGTGACTGATGAATCTGAGTGAAAGCCGTTATAGTCATGTGATCTGCGTGGAGCTGGAGCGTGTAAACAGTGGCAGGATCGTATAAAAGCGCTGATATTTCAGGAGAGGAGAAATAAATAGCGGTCTGTAAGAAGGCAATGTGGTGATCCGGAGGGAAAGTGCTTCTGTCCTTCAGGAGGAAGCCAAACGTGACGGAAATCCAACCTGGTGATGGTTTGTGTGAACTGAAATATGAGGTTTGTCTCATTCCTCGGATAAACACCACATGAAGGCCGAAGCAAGATTTCACAAGAAACGAAGATTCTGTCATCAGATTCCAGCATGAAGAAATCAGCTTCAGCACTTGATTTTTTTGGAAATAGTTTTTCAATAGTCATTTTTAGATGATTGTAATTCTTTTTATTTTATATTCTTCAGTGTATTTTTATTAGTGCTGTCAAGCGATTAATCACAATTGATGGCATCCAGCATTAAAGTTTGTTCACGTGTGCTGTGTAGTTATGTACTCTATAATGCCAAAAGTATTGGCACCCCCTTCTGACTACTTTAGTCATTTCCATGAGTCTAAACCTTAATATTTCTACATATAATGATATTCTAGGGAATTCTGTGCTTCTGATTGTACCGTAACAGTTTGGACAGGACCCTTTTCTATCCTAACATGACTATGCCTCTGTGTACTGTATAAGACAAGGTTTAAAAAGAAATGATTGATTGAGTCAGTGTGGATGAACTTGACTGGTCATAATGTCAGCTGGACTTTAAATACAGACCAGTGACTTGTACATACACTATATGGACAAAAGTATTGGTACCCCCTTCTTTAGAACAGAAAAGAAGGGACAACAAAGATGGAAACAATGTGTTTACCAATTATATTTCCATCTCTGTTGCAACATTTTTGGAAGTGTCTAAATGACTGTACCTATACGTACAAGTCACTGGAGTTTGGAGATGAGTTTTTGGCTCAGCAGGGTCTGTATTTAAAGTCCAGCTGACATTATGACCAGTCAAGTTCATCCACTCGGACTCAATCAATCATTTCTTTTTAAACCTTGTCTTATACACGGAGGCATAGTCATGTTAGAATAGAAAAGGCTTCTGTCCAAACTGTTACTCTAAAATTAGAAGAACACAATTCCCGAGAATATCATTATATGCAGAAATATGAAGGTTTGCACTAAAGTAGTCAGATCTGTTCATCAGAAGCGGGTGACCCAATACTTTTGGCAATATAGTGTATATAATAAATACACATGCATGTTAATATTTAGGAAAAATGTTACATTTATATATTGAATACATTTTCAAAATGAACGTAATGATTAATGCAAAGCACCTCAACTTAATAAAGAAATTGCTGCAGATCAGCAGAAATGTGAATACGACGCTGAAATATAAAAATAATCTAGATTTTGATGATAAATTGGTAACACTTTACCATTAAAGTTTCATTTGTTAAATTATAGTAGTTTGCATAAACTAGCAATGGAAAACTATAGTAATTTATAGTAAATACTGTAGTGTTTTTGAACCATACTGTATATATGATGGTATTTACAACACTTCAGCATACTGTAGTTCATATTACTTTAGTTGTTTTATTACTTTACTACAGTGCGCTTCAAAAACACTATAGTAATACTTTACATTTCTAGTGTTTTTTTCACATGGGATTTAGTAAACAGTTAAAATAAATGTAAACATTAATATTATAAAATTTAAAATTGTATTTTTATTAACTAATGTTAGTAAATATAAATAAATATATTGTTCATTTTTAGTTCATAGTAGTTAATGAATGTTAACAAATGAGTCTTTATTGTAAAGTGACTTCACAGATTAACGTGTGTGTATTTTAACAAATCAATAATTCATAATTCGTCTCATATTGATCATTTACAGCCTTGATTTGTCCGTAATCTGTATTTACTGTTTATAATTCTGATTATGGATCATAAACTGAGCACAGATTAGCAGATGTTAGGAAACTGGGTAAATGATGACAGAATGTTCATTGGAGGGTTAACTAGTCCTGTGAGGCGGGTAAACCGAGTTTAATCAGCAGATGAAGGAAACCTCATTCTCATTTATTGCTCAAAACTCTATTTCTCTACACTGTATGATTATGAAATATAATAATTAAAGTAAACCGTTCGTCTCTGAGTCTGTGCTGCTGTACTGCGGTCATTTCATTCTGAGATTACGAATAATTCTGAGGATTGTTTTACCGGTTTGACTAGTAAAAGCATAAAAAGAGTGAACCCCATAATTATAAATTGGAAAAACGGAACAGCATGAAACAAACGTGACAGAACGAGCACGTCTGAGCCGTGGTTTCATGCTGTCTGTGTGTGTGAACGTCCTGAGAAGCGTCTTGTGTTGCTGTGAAGGAGGACTGGGTTCAGAGCGAGGTTTCGTTGGTGTGCGGTCGAGATGTCTCCTCCTCCAGAAGAGCGATGCGCTGCTTCAGCATCCTCACCTGCGTCTCGTGACGCTCCACCATCGCCATCATCTGAGACTCCAGCTTCTTCAGCTTGTTCTGGTGCTTCTTCTTGGCTTTCTCGTACGCCGCCACCAGATTACTGCACGATACAGACAGAACAGCTTTAAAATACTGACCCGTGTTATATACTCCATCAGCGCTCGTCTGCTCCACAACTACACCAACATCGAAAACACTGCCTACAACTGTAATAAACCTACAGAGATATATAAACCGACGTCGGTAACACTTTATAATAACTACACGCTCTGAATCATTAGTTAAGCGTTAGTAAATAGTCAGTTCATTCTTTATAAAGCATTGTTCCAGCATTAATAGTCATTAGTAAGCAGTTCATAAATACAAAAAAAAACAAAAACAAAACTAAAGCTAAATAGAAATAAAAATGCAATAAAATCAAAATATTAAATAAAAACTTTGCCTTGACAACTAACTGAAATAAACTTAATTTCTGAAATTACTAAAACTAACTGAAACAAAATTAAATTAAAGCTAAATAAAAAAATAAACATAAAAAAATACAAACAACTAACTGAAACAATTGAAATGAAATAAACATACATACTGAAAATAATTAAGGCTCAACAAAAATATAAAAAAGTGAATATAAATGACGTAAAGAAAAGTGCATAAAAACAAATATATCTATATATATATATATATATATATATATATATATATAAACGTAAAAAAATAGAAATGTTGCCTCAGCAGCTAGCTGAAATAAGCAGAAGTACTAAAATTGCTACAACTGAAATAAAAATGTATTAAAGCTAAACAGATATACTGAAAAAATATACATATAAAACAAAAATATACGAAAACAAAGCTGATTCTAAATATTAATTAATGGTATAATAATAATAATATATTTAAACAGTAAAATAAGCCTGGTTGATACCAGCATTAATAGTGTTTAGTGACATTTGAGCAGCTCTTGTATTAAACACACTGCAGTGATGCTGAGACCAGCAGGAGGCGCCGAACACAAACACTGAAGTCTGTTCAGATCAGAGCAGACCTCGGAGACGTCTGTTCCTGTGTGTCTGGTACCTGTTTGCTCGTTTCAGGTCATTCACGAACTCCGCCGACTGCTGATGTCTGACTTCACTGCTCTTAGTCAGCCTTTCTAGCGCTGCCACCAACTCCTGAACACGACCCTTCAGCTTCTTCTCTCTGCAACACACACACATGCACACACAATCAGTGCGTCTCAAATCTGATCTTTTGAGGAGCGTTTGTTTCCAGGAGCTTTACTTTCACTGTTCCTCAGCGGAGCAATGATCTTCACAAGCCTCCAAAACATCTCACATCTTCTGAGAAGCCTTTATTTCTTTAGATCTCAATCAGCACTGCATTATATGTTCAGATCATTTAATCTCATCTTACTGAGACATATCTGACCCTGGAGCACAGCAGCAGTCATCAGCAGCTCAGGTGTTTGTAGCAATAGACAGCAATACATTGTAAGAGTCAAAATGATCAGTTTTTCTGTTATGCCAAAAATTCTTAGGATATTAAGTAAAGATCATGTTCCATGAAGATATTTTTCTAAATTTTCTACTGTAAATATATCAAAACGTCATTTAATTAGTAATATGCATTGCTTTAAACTTCATTTGGGCAACTTTAAAGATGATTCCAGATTTTCAAATAGTCGTATCTCAGCCAAATATTGTCCTATCCTAACAAACCAGACATCAATTTTATTTATTATTTTTTCAGCTAGATGATGCATAAATCATGATTTTAAAGAATTTATCTTTATGACTGCTTTTGTGGTCCTGACAGGGTCATATATAAATTGGAGTAACTACTGATCTCATTGATTTACATTGCAAGCATCAGAATTTCATCATCATAATTCAGACTATATGAACCATAGAAGCCTGATGATCAAATATGATACTCAACAAAACATCCACAAAAGAGTGTTTAGGAGTGTAAGAGTAATGACCTCCTGAGGGCGCTGGTGAGCTCCGCTGGGAGGTCGCTGTCGCTCAGACTCCTCAGGTCAGACAGACTGATGGCTGGAGAATCAGAGTCCTGGACACACACACACACACACAAACACACACATCACTCAGTGTTTACAGATTCATGTGTCTGCGTCAAGTCTGTTACAAGGTTCATATCAAAGTCTGGCGTTTCAGTGACCGAACTAGTGTACACGATCTACTGATTCACGAGCTCGGGAGCTAGAGAGCTGATTGAGACGCACCCCTAGTTTCATTCTAGTTCTTCTTATGTGATGGAACTATCTGCATTAATGAATATTTCATGTGCATTTATTTATATGATAATCAGACATGTTTTATCATGACAATGATAATGTAACTGTGTTCCTGAAGCTCGAAGATTAAATCATGCTACTAGCAACACCGAGGTCATGGGTTTGATTTGCAGGAAAAGCATGGACTGAAAAAACTGCATTTGTTTCTTTATTGCAAGTTGCTTTGGATAAAACCACTAAACTTAATAAATAATACATAAGTCTTAATAAATGATCATTAAAAAAAAATTACTGGACCTTATCTGGTGCTAATAAAAAAAAGTGTTTACAGTTACAGTTAAAGATTGTGTTTACAGTCGAGCACTGCGCTAGCAATATCAAGGTCACAGGTTTGATGAGGCATTCTGGGATCTGCAAAAACTGGGAGAGAACATCACGTGTAATGCAGACGCCTGCGCAGCACAGGAGAGGTCGCTCTCACACCCACAGAGACAAAAACAGAGCAGAGCAATCGATCCAAACACAGAGACAGAGAAGATACTTGTCAATAATTCACACAAGCTGCTGCTGGAGATGAACACAGACAGACAGAAGGACAGACGGACGGACGGACAGACAGACAGAACGACTGACAGACAGAAGGATGGACAGACAGACAGATAGACGGACAGAAGGAGAGACATACAGACAGAACGACTGACCGACAGAAGGATGGACAGACAGACGGACAGAAGGATGGACAGATGGACAGAAAGACAGATGGACAGACAGACACACAGACGGACAGAAGGAGGGACAGACAGACAGAAGGACGGACAGAAAGATGGACAGAAGGATGGACAGAAGAACGGACAGACAGACAGAAAGACGGACAGAAGGACAGACAGACAGAAAGATGGACAGAAGGAGAGACAGACAGACAGACAGACAGAAGGACGGACAGAAGGACAGACAGACAGACAGAAAGATGGACAGAAGGAGAGACAGACAGACAGACAGAAGGACGGACAGAAGGACAGACAGACAGACAGAAAGATGGACAGAAGGAGAGACAGACAGACAGACAGAAGGACGGACAGAAGGATGGACAGAAAGACAGATGGACAGACAGACAGACAGAAGGACAGAAAGACAGATGGACAGACAGACACACAGACGGACAGAAGGAGGGACAGACAGACAGAAGGATGGACAGAAAGATGGACAGAAGAACGGACAGACAGACAGAAAGACGGACAGAAGGACAGACAGACAGACAGAAAGATGGACAGAAGGATGGACAGAAAGACAGATGGACAGACAGACAGACAGAAGGACGGAAAGACAGATGGACAGACAGACAGAAAAACGGACAGAAGGACAGACAAACAGATGGACAGAAAGACAGACAGACAAATAGAAGGACAGATGGATGGACAGACAGACAGACAGAGAGGAGAACAGACAGACAAAAGGATGGACAGATAGAAGGACAGACACATTTAATGGTGTGATGTGTTGTAGTGTGTCCAGTACCTTCCCGCTCTTGTCTTTGGCTCCAGCGCTGCTGCAGGTGGAGGTGAGTGACCGGCGTCTCTGCTCCTGATGCTCCTCCACCTCAGACTTCAGATGCTCGATGTGCACCAGATACGCCTGCTCCTGAGCCTCCCTCGTGCTCAGCTTCAGCTCCAGAGCTTTCTTCTCCTTCTCCAGCAGATACAGCTGCGCCTTCAGCTCCGCCATCTCCTCCTGAACACACACACATCAGCTTACACTTCATTTCATGGCTCAGAGACAATCCTGAACGTGTGTTTGATGCAATGAAATTTACTGCGTGATACTGTACATAAACACAAGAAAAACTCCACTGTATATAGTAGGTTTTGCCTATTGGGGGTTGATGAAAACACTAAAAATATTTAATATTTGACCTGAAATAGATTAAATTTAACACTTTAAAAATGATCTAAATGGAATAAAAATATGAAATATATTAAATAATATCTGATAAAAAAATACAGAAAGACAGTGTTGATGAATAATGGAAATATTACCTCCAAGAAAATATTTTCAGCTCAAAGTTTAAGAATCTCATACACACAGAAACTGTATTTTCAGACCGAATAGACGTGAAAAAGTAGCGTCTCTACTTTCTGCAAAGGCTGAGGAAGGCTCATCTTCCACCTCCCAACCTGACCATCTTCTACAGAGGGACCATCGAGAGCATCCTGAGCAGCTGCATCACTGTCTGGTTTGGGAATTGCACCGTCTCGGATC